>VNKC01005284.1:0-128499 GCA_008042775.1 Drosophila pectinifera | reverse complement strand
AACCAGTGGCAAAGTATGTTTTCGAACTCGTGTTTGATTTGCTCTCGTGGTCCGATGGGCAAGCGGATCTATGGATCATGACACATAGACTCCAAGTTAATGCATATAATCTAGTATGGTATATGATATATTTATTTATATTTATATATTTATATATTTATATTTATATATATATTTATATTTATTTATTACTCATATGATTAAATAACAATTTTAAAAACCCATAAATTTAAAAAATATGAGTTTAAACTTAGGACTAAAGAGTCAANCATACCTGGTCTTAGAAAATCCGAGATAAGTCCGCTTCTAACTTTTTTCAGATTTTTACACCCTGCACCCATAGAGTATGAGGATATAAGGGTATTATAATATATAATATAACATAATATATAATATTAACCCCATAGGTGTGCCTGGTACCTTGCATATGCCAGCTAGAAGAGTTTCAGATGGATGGACACGCCATTCCGATTTGTGGTAACTCGGGAATCAATGTGAGGCGAACGCCTGCAAGGGGCATCGGTTCGGGGTTGGGTGAAAAAAGTCCTGTGATTGAATGAGAATGAGACCCGAAGGAGTCCAGCCATAGAGGAGAAATGCCGTGAAGAAACCTACGTAGCATGCTTCCAGGCATTTCATTAAATTCACTTCGTTTTGATGCTCTCGTTATCCGCGGGAAGGATGAGGACAATGATGTCTGGAAATGGCTTGCAGCACTGCGGGCGCACATCTGCCGGATGCGCGGGTTGTTTGGTAATTTCCTTAACGGAAGTGCATGCAATCGCAGGACCATAATAGGAAGAGCCAGGATATGGCGCTTTGAGTCGACCAGCCAAGTTGGATGGCCAGTGTTCGACAGGCGGCCGTGTGTGTGTGCTCCCCAACTCTGCCACATGCATTTGCTCAGCTATGAAAGCTAAAGAAATAAAGCAACCAATCTCGTTGCCGTGGCCAGTGAGTTTTGATTGCTGGCCACAGAGCCACTTTTGAATTGATTTAGCACTTTCTGGTTGGCCCCGAAAGCCACAAAGCCACAGAGCACCGGACTGGGACACTAATCAATTGCAAGGAGACACCTGGCTCCGAGCCTACTCGTCCCTACCTCGTCCCCATATTAAGTGGCTCTTTCATTCGATCAATATACATTTACATATTACTGCTGCTGCTGGAACCAGGACGTGGTCCGTTCCAGGCCAGCACCTCCTCCGTATTTTTAGGCTCGTTTCGCCTCAGCCATTAGGCCGGGTGCCAGGGGGCGGCGCCGGATGCTACTAAAATACTCTGGAAATTAGTGTGAAAGGGCGGGGGAACCATCAAATGCAGGGACCGCAAGTCTGAGGCGATTCCGACATAAATTCAATAGAACGATGGCAATAAGTGCATTAGCAGCATATTTCACAGATTGGCAGACACGTCGCTAGATGTGGTCCGTGGCCAGCCGAGGAACCAGCCAAGCACACCAGACTACACCGGCCAGAGAGCCAGCCAGCCAGCCAGAGCCAGGAGGAGCTGCCCAGACAGTTGCCAAGACCCAGCAGTAAGCCACAAATTGCATGAGATCATAAATATTTCAAGCATAAAGTACAAAATATGCAAAAGTTTTCTATTTTCCTTTAACGTTCTGTTCCTTTGGCTATTGCTATTGCCATTGCCAATGCCACGGCAGTTGCATCGGATCCAGTGCTGACAATATTCGGCCCTTCCGGACAGATGTGTCCTCTTTAAGGACATATTGAAAATATAAAGAAGACAGAGCAGGGTAGGCTATTAATTTAGCCTTTTAAGTACTGATTTTTATGCCAGACCTTGATAATGAAAGAAGAAGTCACCTTAATTTACCTTATTTATATTTAAATTTCACAAAAGATGCAAAGATACCTATAATCTGACACGAGGATTATTTGTTTATTATTTAATATGTCACAATAAATATCAAGGACCTATTTTAATCTCTGATATTTATTCAAGATAATAATTACTTGCAGCTCTGATATTTATTCAATATAATCTTATGACGGAATAAATCGCATATCAAAATGTAAATATGTTATTCCATTTGCTGCTCTTGTTTTAATAGCTTGCTGGCATCACTAGTTGCTGCTGGATGTTGCCGTTGGCCAGATACGGAGGACGTCAAACGGAGTAAGAAAAATATATTGCTAAATTCTCGCACAGGAAACGGTTGCAGCAGCGCCAGCAACAGCCAGCAGCCAGCGGGTGGACAGCGGACAGGACCCTTCCGTATTCCGTATTCCGCAGTCCGCAGTGGGCTGTCCGCCGTCCGCAGTCCGCAGTCCTCAGTTCTCAGTCCGGAGTGTACGGAGTGCGGAGTCCAAAGGGCCAGAGTCCACAGTCCACAGTCCGGCGTCCGCTGTCCGCTGTCCGGCACGTGCAATACCCCGAAATGGCAAACGGAAGTTCAAAAGAGCAAAGAGCATGTAACGCTATTTCGGTTCTCTTTTCTGCCTTTCCGAGTCGAATGGCCAAGCGATTGCGGCAACAAATTTGCAATAAGCAATTTTTCAATTTTCAATTTAGGCAGGCACCAAGGACAGCGGCCACGGGTGGACAAGGATATGCAAAACAGCGGCCACATATCGCGCAGCCATAATTCAACAGGAGTTGTCCAATCCGTTTCCCTCTTCTGGCCATTGGACAAATGAGGGCTCTGGAGCGGACAGCCAAAACGTCAGCCGGACATGGGCGATGGTTCCATACTTACCATTAATTATCCTTCATTTACAGCATCGTCGCCTTCAGAGGATATGTGTGGGATTATAAAAGGGGAACGAGTTCAAGCTGAAGGACACTTAGCTCTAGAAACAAATCTAATTTATTTTACAAATAGTGTTCTGTATTATTTTATATGATTACAGCTTTTTCTTCCTTTGCATCCATCGCTGGCAGATCACCAGGGCCGCCAGGATCAGCCACATTATGCAGGCAATGTAGGGATAAATGGAAGCGGCTGCCTCCTCCGTCGACTCCGACATCTTCAAAATAAAGACAAAGTTCCGGTAGTTCTGCTCGCACTGGGCGCAGTCCTTAAAGTCCACGTCCACAAAGTCGTCCTCGTACTGCTCGTCCCAGAAGAACACTTGGCCACGAGCAGGGGCTAGGAAGAGCCCCAGCCACTGCACCAGCAGGCAGAGTAGTTGGGTGCCCATGGGGGAGTCCGGCCCAGCTGTGTGGCAGGCCACACCTGCTCTGCTCCTTTTATAAGCCGGACTTCTCGAAGGCTGACAAAGGGAGTTTACCTAGTAGTCCAAAGTTAAACTACTTTGCACCTGGGCTTTGCAATTCAATATATAAATACCCGATACCCACAGAGTACCTCTTACTTGTTCGTGGAAATAGAGGGTACTGTATTCCAGCAAAGGGTTCCCAGAAGCTAATTTATTTACTCCCCTGATCAGCTTACACCATATAGTGCCTTATGTCGAGATCGCGTTCCCTCAGCTTCAGATCGATCCACTGCCGGTAGAACTGGACGTTCGTGTAAATGCCCAGCAGCTGGGAGCCGTCGCAGCGCACCGGTCTGGCCAGCAGCCCGGCCAGGTGGTAGCGGTCATCGCGGCCAGGAAGCGGGCACATCAGGGGCACCCCGGCCATGTCCACGTCTCCGCAAACGAAGTCACCCTTGTCGCCGCCCGCGCACAGTAGAGACTCGTTGTGGGAGCGCCACCGCCCCAAGGCGGACAGTCGCAGCTTGGCCCGGCACTGATCAGGCGGCAGGGCGTAGAGAGTCCATCGCTTGGGCAGGACAGCCGGGCCACCGAAGTCCCTCCGCTGCCAGCCGGACACGTAGCACTGGCTGTAGTTGTACACCATATACGGAGGCGGCAGGCAGATGGGCTGGACGTTGGGACTCAGGCGGAAGGGGGATCCCTGGTCCACCAGGATCATCGCTACGTTGTGGACCAGCGGCACTTGCGTGTAGTTGGGATGCAGCAACAGCTCAGCCACCGCTCGCTCCTGGTGCGGCTGGGGCTCTAGTTCCACGGCGGCATCCCACTCCCCGGCCACCACTCGCAGCTCCTCCGACGGCTTCTGCTGCACGCAGTGAGCCGTTGTGATCACTGCCACAGGTGTGATTAGAGCTCCGCTGCACAGGTAGGCCTCCTTTGCGTAGATGGCCACCAGCCAGGGAAACTCGCCAAACTTCGCCTCCTGCTGCTTGTAGCCCAGGGGCCGCAGGTAATACCAGAGATCATGGCGGCCGCCGCAAGTCCAGTTGTGGCCGTCTCCCGGAAGGGAAGGTATTGGGAGCTGTTGGCATTAATTAATTAATTTATGATTCCACTCCAAGCACAGCACTCACAGTGTCGTGGTGATTGCAGCACTTTTCCATATAGTGGCATTGCTCGTCCAACGTCGTCCGACTTCGATCCGGATAGAACTTCCCCTCGACGGTCAGGCCCTCGTTGCATTGCTCATAGGGCACACACTGCTTATCCTGTCCACAGCTTTGGAAAGCCTCCAGCGATAGTTTTAGGGAGCAAATGAGCAACAGAACCAAGATCTTGGCGAGCCACATGGCCATGGAGTCCGTCCCTGTTTAGGTGGCTTTGACTTAAACTGCGCTTCTGGCTCGGGCTTTTATAGTGGCGCAAAAGGTTCAATCCGCAGGCCCCTCTTGATTGGGTAAAAATAGATTTAAGTGCACCTACTGCGACCCATTAAAGAGCTAAAAATAGGTAGAGAGCTGGGAAAAGAGGGCTGGACCTGGACCTGGGAGCCAGGGACGCCTTAAAGAGGGTTAAATAAGCTCTGGCAAATGTCTCCTTAAACTTGACTAAGTATTCATTTTACCTTTATTACACATTCGTTTTGCTTCCGTAAGAAATTTTTAAATAATCTCTCGGGTCGGGTAGCCCCCATAATATAATTCTGTGTACGCCTCTGTCGGAAGCAATCAAGTACTTAATTTTGGCAATGGGTACTAGAAGTCTATTCATTTCCACCCTTAAATAAAAGAATTATCCATTTGAAACTCAGCCTAATTATTAATTAAGATACTTTACTATATATATATATATATATATATATATAATTAACTATTATATTCTCATAATTTTATTCCAGTCCTTTATCACTATTTATTTTAACATATTTATATTAGTTATTTATGAAGTATTAGTTTTTTAAAACTTCTGGCATAAGTATACATATAAATATTTATTTATATAAAATATAAATCAACTAAAATACCACCAAAAAGTATGCTACAATATGTTAACCCTTAAATAAAACAAATTACAAAGTATGTAGAGCCTCAAATATATCTTTACTTTAATTTTTAAACATTTCCAATTGAACTTAAATCTGTTTTAAATTATTGAGTATTATATTATTTTATTTTTAAGTTAAATATGACCCAAGGATAACAGAAGCCCAGTCTCTATGCTAGCTTTCTCTTATAGAGATGCATCTTCGTATATATAAGCACCTTTGGAAAGGGGTAACCATTCTGTGCTCAATTACTTAGATGTATCTTGCCTAGTCTGCCGACACCAACACGTATCCGCATCTATTACGGAGCACCCGGATAAGACGGCCTGAGGCGGAGGCTGAGGCGGAGGAGGAAGGTGAGGATGCTGTAGGTGTAGGTGGATTGGATCAGCTGTGCACTGGCTCGAGTTCTGCGTCATATCTTAATGCACAATCGTCGCCTAAGTGCACGTAAATTGAATAAAATTTCGACAAGTTTTAATACACACGACATGCATACAACACTCGGAGGAAAACAAGGTGGCGAGGAGAGGAAGAGGGAGAGCGGAGTGCGGTGTGCGGGGGGGAATGGAAATGGATTCCATGCAGTTCGATAGACACACAACTCATGTGGAGTGCTGTGTGCTGTGTGCAGTGTCTACTTGGACATATTTGTTGCACTTACTTGTTTGGCTGAGATTTACGCAACTTAAACAGATTGTCAACAGGAGTTGTGAAGGATGGGATGGCATGAAGGCAAGTGAGGAGGGACCAAAAGGAAGCCAGGCAAAACACGCGTCAAATGTGTAGAAAGTTAACGTGTCCTGTGCCGGCTGGTCCTGTTCCCTGCCCCCTGCCCCGTTCCCCTTCCCGGTTCCGTTTCAAACTTAATTTGTTCAATCGTGTTGCAACACTTCGGAACAGATGTTCCTCGAGGAAATGAATTCCGTTATTGTCCGCACATAGGCATATTGTTGCAGGCTATCAAATTATACAGATTTATGAACATGTCGCGTCCACCACACCGCAAACACCTCTCCATCATCTCTCTCTCTCCATCATACTCGTGCCCGGCAAATATTCAATTATTTTGCGAAATTTATCATCCGAACAACTCAATTGATTGGGGATCGGAAGTTCATCTTCCATGGATGAGAACAAAATGGTTTTAAATTGCATTTAGAATCAATTAATTAAAAGCAAATAGAAAATGCGTCAATTAATTAAAAGTTTCATCTGACATATCTATATTATCTGACTTTCTTTATGACTAAATCGATTTGGATGCTTTAACATTTCAGGTAATTAATTTTAGTTATATTTCTTACCCAACTACATAGTTTTACCATATTTCTAAACTTAAGTCTAGGCTTTAAGAAAACTTTAAGAGTATTCCTAACTTGACAAAATTTTATTAAATCTTTAAAGCTTATAACTAACAAGGTCTCAAGTCATATACCCTCCACCTTTTCTTAAAAAAAAAAAAATTTTAACATGGAGGAGAAAACTCCTTCTATTACACTTCAAATCGAGATAATTTTCGAGCACTTTTCGGCCCTGTCAAAACTCAAAGCTCAATGCATTTCCTCAGCCAAATTCAGTTTGAGTGCTCTCGTTGAGTGTAAACATTCGGGCTCTCCCTTACCAAATGCATCGGAAGTGCTCTCTTAAATGCAATTGAGTCAGTCCAGCGGTTCGCGACAGGAGTGGTTAACAGAAATACCCAACAGACACTGTAAACTCAAGTAACAAAGGCCACTGCCAAACGAGGTAACATGAGAGGGAACTGAGTGAGTTATAATCTGTTACCGTAACAGTTTAATGTTAAAATCTAACAGCAAAAATCGCAAAAAATGGTTTAAACCAGTCACCCGTGTTTTATATATTATTAGCAGAATTTAATCATTTTTCTAAGCTTAAATTAAACCTTATTCTTGGATATCATTGGAGACATCTACAGACTTCTGACTAAAATCATAAAATCCTATGAAATTCCAGTGTAAGTAATTCTTTATAACTGTGGTTTTATTGCTCGGACGGGCCCGCACATAAATTGTAAGTAAATATAAGTATAAAGTTATTAATATTTGAAAAATACAAAAATTATAGGATCTGTGTAAAGATTGTGGCCTGCTTATTAATATGTTAACGAATTGGATTTAATTTCTGAAGTATCCGAATATACATTATAAAATCTAAAAAACCAACAGTTTAGAGATTATTTATAAGGTCCAGTATCTATAAATATAAAATAATACTGGTTAGGAATTAATTTAATTTCAGTTCAATGGCAGGCCTAAACAACACTTAAATTAATAAATATTTTAAGAGTCGCTTGAACAATAGCTCTGGAAAATGGACGAACAATTTGGTAACCAGCTTTCTGGTGGGATTTGTTTAAGTCTCTAAGCATCTCTCACACATTGTTTTCTGATCCTTATAAAACAATTAGCAGATTATTAATCCTTTAGCTGGATATCTTCATCGTCGTTTTCCGGATTTATCTCTGCATTGAAATTCCATAATGCTTCCAAAATTTTAATTTTATTATTCTCGCATAAAGCTGCTTTCAGAAAATTGAAATGTTTTTTATTTTCAAAAGCATTCTTTGAGGTTTCTTATGAGATTAGTTTTAATCTAGACCGTTTTTCTAGCAAGGAAAATACCAATCTCGTCATTTAAAATTATTTTAAAAGCTTACTATTGTTCAAGTGAATATTTTTTAATTCCAATTAATATTTCCAAATTCATGATTGGAATCAGGCTGCAGAAGAGGCCATTGGAGCCTTCAAGTGCATTTGTTGTTTGTAAGTTTTCTCCATAAACCTCCATAAGCCATTTCCTGTGTAATCCTTAAATGGAATTTTAAGCTGACAGTTAAGCAAAATACAAATTTATTATTTCCTTATGTAGCAATTGTTTTTCAATATAATTGATAAATGGATAAATGGAAAAGAAGAGAGCAGCTTGCATCTCCTTCTGCCATATGGAAAATCCTT
The DNA here is from genome assembly GCA_008042775.1 of Drosophila pectinifera. Classification (NCBI taxonomy): domain Eukaryota; kingdom Metazoa; phylum Arthropoda; class Insecta; order Diptera; family Drosophilidae; genus Drosophila; species Drosophila pectinifera. The sequence goes on along the minus strand of VNKC01005284.1, from coordinate 120,289 downwards.
CTTTTATGTCGTCAGGACACAAATGAGGAAATGTCATGAACTTCCTTAACAAGCGGTTGCCACTTCTTCTCGAGGCCAGGCTATGAAAACAACATTCTTTCATTTTTGTTGTTGGAAGCATCTTTTATTTGCATTTCGCATTCCTTTTACTGATTCGGCTTACAAGGATGCCATAAATGCAATTAAGGGTGCTTCACGATTTTTATTAGACATTAAAATGTATGCAAAAGAAAATAGCATAAATATGAAATTAATATATCCATCTAAAATATGTATAGTGTAATATCTATAAATGGTTTATCGAAAGGTAGAAAAACGATAGAATCCTCATGCTTGGGTTTTTGTTCAAGAGCAATGGTCCCAAAGTACACTACTACATATTACATTGAACACAACTGTACATTGATAGATGAAAATTAAAATTTCTTTTATGGTTGACAATCTTCAAGCCATTTGATTTGGCATCCTTGATAACTTAAAAACTATATAAAAACATCTAAAACTAATTCAAAAATAATTCTGAGAATGACGGAATTTCGAGTAAAAAACTAGCTCACTGACTTTCCGAATCAAGATTTTTGGGCGTGGCTTAGCCTCCGTTGAAAATTATCAAAGATGTGTAGATTTTTCTATCTATTGTTCAAATCTGTTAAAAAAATTAAAACCCTAATTCTTTAGACATTATTAATTACTATATAGAGTGTAGTATGATAAATAAATAATATTAAATAAAATACATTTTTCAAAACAGAGCAACAAAATTAAAAAATTAACACTTACGATCGCGAGCACAGACTTCAGTAATAAACATTAAATTAGTGTTTTTGTTCATTGAAAGAGCATTAAAAGTAGCACAGAATTACACGTATGTATTATCAAAATATTTTTTAAATTTAAAAGAAAAATAATATTTTAATCGAATTGATTACTTACCCTCCCTTCGCAAAAAAACCAAAGAACTTTGTATCTCATGTTACATAGACTACGTTTGCTTTTATTTCAATATCAACTCGGAGGATAGCTTGAACATAAAATGGCCTACAAGCAATAGTACATTAAGATGTAATTGTATCTACTAAAAGGTTAAGGGATTACGTTAAGTACATGTCTTATACGGATCTCATAAAAGTAGCAAACTATTAAAAACTTATACATTGCCGAGTTGAAGCAGCACAAAGTAATATACATCCATATCGTATATAAAGTTGTTTATATCATTTAAGTGATGAAAATATTTTCTGGAAGAAAGCTTTTTGCGCAAATCAAGTAAGTTAAGACTTTATATAAGAACACCATAAGACATGTAAAGAGGAGAGCTGTCTCCTTGTTCTCCAAAGACATAGCAGAAAGCAGGAACTGCTCCCCGTAAAATAGGCTGATATCTATTGGAGAGTCGGAATGCAGCACTTCTGGGGATATATTATAATTAATACTCCTGATCCTCATCCTGTCCCAATCCCGTTCCCACCCACTCCACGCTATGTCACAGAGTGTCATTAAAAAGGCGCTTCACTCTGAAATTAGGATGAATCGGTCCCGGCAACACATGTGGCTTCAGGGCACTCTTGCCTGGTAATCGTTGAGCGTCGTAGGGCAACTGGGGCGACAGCTTCAGTTGGCGGTTGTAGTCGTTCTTGGTATACTCGCTGTTGCACTTGGTCATGATCCGGACGCGCTTGGCACTGGCCGGCTGCGGTGTGGAAAACTGAGTTCGCGCCACTGGCGTATTATTTGCAGTCTTCTGCAGTAGCTTGTTGTTGGCCTGTTTCAGTTGTTGCTTGCGCGAGGGAACGAAAATTTCCTGCTCTCCATGTTCCAAGGGAGCGTCCCAGCCGTTGGCTGGCTTTTGGGCTGCCTTCGCTGTTTCCTTATCCAGCAGTCCGGCAGTCTTAGTCGGTGGTTCCGCCTCAATTTCGGGCGTGGACGTCGTAGTTTTCGGCTGCTCATCCTTTTTGGGCTGCTTCGACTGATGTTCTTCTATTTTTGGATGGGACTGCTCTTCCTTTTGGACCTTGGTCTGTTGCTCCTTCTTGGGCTTCGGCTGCTCTCCCTTCTTTGCCTTCGGCTGCTCTAGTTTCTTCAAATTCGTCTGCTCGTCTTTTTTCGCTTTCTTTACCTTGGGCTTGGCATCCGTCTTTTTCTTCTCCGCATCCGCCGCTCCCTCAGCCTCATTTACTTTTTCTACCACCCAAGCGTTGTTTATGCTGGAACGCACCTTAGCATTATGCTTGACTTTCTTCTGCAGCTCCGGGGGTAAGGCCTTGGCAATAACCTCGTCGTAGTTGTGCTCGTCCACCTCCTCAAAGTTAATGGACTGCAAGAGCCGCTTGCGCTTAGACTTGTTGAGCTTTTTGAGTTTTCTTCCAGTGCCATAGACCTCGTCTTCCATCGTCTCGATGTCGTTCACCTTCTGTTCTACCATTTCCGCCAGAGTTTGGCCTTCCACCTTTGGCATGGTGCGCACACCCAGTGGGAACTCTCCGCCCTTATAGGTCTCAAAAATCTGAATGAGCTTGCGCAAGGCCTTGCGCCGCTTGCTGTTGAAATCGTTTGTGCGGATCAGGGTCTGCAGCTCATCCAGCACGCAATCCGCGTTGATGGGCAGCTCTGGCATATTCACATCTACATTGCCCGCCCGTGGGTCGAGGGAAGTGGGCCGCGGTGGCTCCTCGTCAGCGTTGACCTCATCCTCCTCCTCGTCAAAGCCAGAGTCTAGTTTTTCAATGTCATCTATGGAGGCTGTGGGGAAGCCCATAAGCTTCCAGGCATTGTATTTTTCACTGTATTCACGTCCCAGGTCGCTCTGGTACAGCAGGTGGTACAGCACTCTTGTCCGACACTGGGCCACCAGCTTGGCATCGCGCTGAATGGCCACATAGGTGACGAACGGACGCAAGAAGATGTTGACCTGGGCGGCAGTGATCTCGCCATCGGCAGCCTTGGCCAGTTCTTCAAAGAAAATGTCCAGATAGTGCATGGTGAGGCCGCGACTCTTGGGCTGTTCGGAAAGGACGGACTGCTGCATGCTGTTGTTGAAGGCGGTAATCAGCTCCGCTGACCATTTACTCTGCTTGAGCAGCCGCAGCACGTACCGCAGCATGCGACGGACGAGCATTAAGAATTTATCCATGCGCCATTGATCGATGCCAAAGAACTCCTGGCACATGGTGCGCATGAATGCACTGAAGTAGGCCAAGCTGCAAGCCGTGTTGCCGTCAAAGCTGTCCACCATCTGGGCCAGCTCCTCGGCCAGATCCTCCTGAACCAGCGGCTTGTCCGACATCCACATGGTGTAGTACAGACCCTTCCAAATCCGCATGAAGTCATCCTCGGTGAAGGGGTAGGAGCTGCTAGCCCGCAACTTGAACCACTTGCGTAGCTTGCGGATCTGGCGATTCCGCTGGGTTAAATCGTTACTGGCCAGGGCCCGGACCATCTTTACCTCTTGGGCGACGACCAGCACCTCCTTGGGCACCTTGGCTTGTGTTGCCGCCTCATCCTCGTCGTTGTCGATGGCCGCCGCCTCGGCGCTGCGCTTGACTGGCTTCTTGCGCGTTACCATTATTCGGCTAATTCAACTTTAATTTGCGAAAAATTATTGTGCTGTGTGTATTGAATGCGGCCTGCACGTGTTGCAGCCAGCGTGACCGTGTGTGGGCCGTTAACGTATACCGCCGGGCTTTGAAAAAAATACTAACAACGATTTAATACTAGATTAAAGGACTGATTATCAAATTTCTTGCAAACTGAAAAATGACCAAATGACCATCTATCACAGTTAGATTCCATAAGACAGTGCTTAATTCCTTAAATGATAAATATAGTTATATATGTAGTTATATAGTTAGCTATCCGATGTTAGAAGAAGAATGGTAATTCTAAATTAAAATTAACATATTGATGAACAAAGCTTATAAATAAATATATAAATTGTATGTTTAAACTGAAATTGCATATTTTCTAAACCATAATTAATACTTAATTTAGAAATAGAAAAATAATAAATTAGAATATACTGCCTGTTTTTGAAAATACCGCAAATAGTATTTTTTGTAGTTATTAACACTGTCCACAAAATACAGCCTTACAGCCTTACAATTCCAGCTGATATTCGGCCTGGTTTTTTATTCAATCTACTTATTTCTCGGTAAATTTAACTAAAATATAAATAAAAGATGCCCGTTGTGATCGTGACAGACGCCGGGGAATACCAGAAACGCATAAATGCGGACAAGACGACCGTGGTGCTGTTTGCCGCGGACTGGGCCGAGCAATGTGGGCAGGTGAAAGATGCTCTGGAGGAGCTATCGAAGATAACAGGCGACAAACTGCAATTCATCAGCCTAAATGCCGAACAATTTCCAGAGATTTCCATGAAGCATCAAGTAAGTCAGCAGAAGGTTTGTGTGCAGAGAGCTACGATACTAACTTCCCGTTCATACTGTCCAAGATCGAAGCTGTTCCCACAGTCATCTTCTTTGCGAAGGGGTCGGCAGTGGACCGCGTCGATGGTGTGGACATTGCCGCCATTAGTAACAAGTCCAAGAAATTGGCCGAAAGTGCCAGCAGTGCCGCGGCAACGGGTCAAACGCTGGAGGAGCGCCTGAAGGCCTTGATCAACACCGCTCCGTTGATGATATTCATGAAGGGCGACCGGAATGGTCCGCGCTGTGGATTCTCAAAGCAGCTTATTGCCATTGTAAACGATACGAAGTAAGGTTTTCTGGCCAATTCCATTTCATTTTTTTTTTAACTGGAACCTCTTTCTTTCAGTTTGCCGTATGAAACCTTCGACATTCTGAGCGATGAAGAGGTGCGTCAGGGCCTTAAAACTTTCTCCGACTGGCCCACGTACCCGCAGGTGTACGCCAAGGGCGAATTGATTGGTGGACTGGATATCATTAAGGAACTACTGGCCAACAATGAGCTCGAAGCAACGCTCAAGGGTTAAATCCATCGGACTGCGTACTATCTCTCAGACACCACTTTCAGGAACAAACTTATTTGCTAATTCGATCGACTTTTGTATGGTTTAATAAAAGGCGAAAAGATAAACTCTAAAAGCATTCTTTTCCTGTACCTGAAAATATTGGTAATCGGCAGTACCATCTATGAACCTTTATGTCTTAGTACTTCGTTAACAATTAGGAAAAAAATATTTTTGGGACACAAGTATGAGAAAGAAATGCTCTATAGTATTTTGATCCCAACGGATCATGGTCAACGACATTTCAAGGTCAAACAAATAAGCAATATCAATTTATAAAACCACAATATTTTTTGGTTTTTGGGGTCACTGAATCCGACAGAGGCCTGTTTTTCACTTGACCGGAAACGGTAATGATTAAACGTACCTTGGAAACTTCGATTCTGAGCACAGATTTCAACGTCTATATCACATTCGTTGACTATTTTTTTAGCTCGGATTTTTAGTCGGACTGTGTGTCCGGGTCTTGCCATTTATATTATATCGATAAAGGATCGAGTTTTCAGAATACTTTTAAAAGAGGAGAGAGTTATAACCTGAACCTAAATATATCAAAGAAATCCCATCAATACTAGATATAGAAATTTACGCTTTCCATACTCTATTTCTATGGCCTGCCCGTAACTAGTTACCAACAGGCGCCAAAATACATATCATCTATAAAAAAACATATTTTGAAGCTTAAGTAAATTGAATTTAACGATACCAATTTCATATTTCTACGATTCAAATGAATTAATCGTGTTATTATAAATCCAATGGGTTTTCAGTACATTCTGTGCTTCTTTTTTAATCGATAGTGCCGTCTCTAACAGCCCCACCACCCCTAATCCGTTTACATCTGACTGCTCAAATTGCAAGAAGAAGACGCATAACAAACGAACGTATTTTTGCATTGTAAAAGTGAAATAAAGTAGAATATTCTTACGCTGCTGTTGAACACACAGACGACCCAAGGACGGCAAACAATGATCCCGCTGCCGCTGCAAACCACAGACTAAATATATAGCTGGTGCGTTAGTGCTGATATGCTGAACGTCGTCATACTTATTTTTTTCTTTGTTGCCTTTTCCACGGCTGCAAATATTAGTGTATATTAGTGTTGAAAATCGAAACTGGTGCATTACGCATTTGACAGATATCTGCCTCTGTGTGGCCTTGGCTCTTAGTAATAAATTCTATTTCACAGTCATTCATCGGGTTCATTGACAATCATGGATCCGCAAAAAATCACTGAGCTGGCCAACCTGATGCGCCAGAACGGCGACAAAATACTAAGTTCCGAGTTTACCTTGACGTTATCAGGTGAGGAAGCATGCATGCGGGCCTTGGCTGATCCGGTTTCGATTACTTATTCCCTCTACTCTCCGCCATAGGTTCCCTTTTGCGCGCACTGAATGACTCCTTCACTTTGATCGCGGACACTGAGATCGGCGCTGGCGCTGGCCCCCATACGCAGCAGCAGCTGTCCTTCCAAGTGGTGAAATCAATCAATGCCAAGTCCAGCGTCTTCCCCGACCTGCAGCTGCTGCACGACTTTGTGCAAAAGACAACGCTGCTCAAGCTGACATTCTTCCCCAGCGAGCTGCACTTCGAGGGTGCCATTGACATAGCCAAGTTTAGGGCTTTAAGGCGCCTGGAAGTACACAAGATAAATATCGGCCAGGTGGTCGGCATCCAGCCACTGCGGGGTCAGTTGCAGCATTTGATCTGCATAAAGAGTTTAGCCAGTGTGGACGACATCATCACGCGCTGCGGTGGTGACAACTCCAATGGTTTCGTATGGAACGAGCTGCAGTCGGCCGATTTCAGCTATAATAGCCTGCGCAGCGTAGACACAGCATTGGAGTTCGCCCAGCATCTCCAGCACTTGAGCTTGAGGCACAACAAGCTGACAAGCGTGGCCGCTATTAAGTGGTTGCCACATTTGAAGACTTTAGATATATCCTATAACTGCCTCACGCACCTACCGCAGTTCCATATGGACGCATGTAAGCGGCTTCAGCTTCTTAACATCAGCAACAACTACGTGGAGGAGCTGCTGGATGTTGCCAAGCTGGATGCTTTGAATCATCTGGATCTGTCGGATAACTGCCTGCTGGAGCACTCGCAACTGCTGCCTCTGAGTGCATTGGTTACACTGACCGTATTGAATCTGCAGGGAAATGCAATGGCATGCAATCCCAAGCATCGGCAGGCGACGGCACAGTATCTGCACAAGAACTCGGCCACCGTGAAGTTTATTCTGGACTTTGAGCCACTTTCAAAGGCGGAGAAGAGCCTGACTGGCAGCCAAAAGTGGCGCTACATAGGCTCACTCAACAGCCATCGATTACCAAGAAGTAGCTCCGTATCTATTAACAGCTCCAGTGCTTCAATTAACACTAGCGATGGCTCTCAGTTTTCCAGTTTCGGTTCTCAGCGTTCTATCTCAATCAGGGGCAAGGATTACTCATCAGAGGCAGAACAGTCGGAGATCATGGATACCTCGCAGACCAGCAGCAAAAGGACGGGCTATAAGAAAAGCTCTAGACGCGTTAGGACAGTCGACATAGAGGAGCACAATGAGGATATGCCAGAGGCAGGAGATATCGTCGTTCCCAAGGAGCCGGTCGTAGGGATCAGGCCCGAAACCACAGTCGATTCCTCCCATTTGGAAACGAAAAAGAAAATCGAATCGTTGCGACTCACATACGGCAGTGAGTGGCTTAAGACCGGTAAAGCTGAACAAATGCTGGGCATCGAGCCTACCGAGGTGGAGCGCAACGAGGCGCGCCAGCAGTTCAAAGAACTCTTTAGTGAATTCTCTGCATCACCGCAGACGGAAGCTTTCAGCTCCACGCCGACAAACAACACACACGAATTAAGTTCCAATTTTGACAATACCCTGACCCCCATTAAGTCGGATGCGGAGGCAAACGATTCAGCTGATAAAACTATTTACGTGACCTGTGATGAGACTAACGAGACCAAGTACGAGAGCGTGGAAAATAGCACTATTGAGCCTTCGCCGACGGCGAAAGAGGAGCAGCCGCTCGACAAGCACACCGAGTTGCTTAATCTTTATGCGAGCAGCACAAATACTGCCGATGATGATGATCCAGGTTAGTCTCGTGCACCACAAAGCCACTTGAATAATCCCTTCAATCTAAAGAATATTTCAATATCTTACAGTATCTGAAGCGGAACCCGACGAGGAGACATATATCGTTTATCATGAGCAAAAGCCCAGCGAGGCCCTGTTCCTCACTGTATCCTCTAACTTTATTCGCGAAAAGGACACCTTAAGCGAACGGTGAGTGGAGAAAGCAGGGATACACTTATTAAATCCATTGATAATCTAATACCTGAGACCTATCACTAGCCTTCCAAAATCTATGATTTTCTGTGGAAAATTTTCAATTGAAAAATATTCTACAAAATGTTATACCCTAGGCAGTCCCCCCATGTAATCAATACTTCGAGGCAGAGCTCCCATGAAAGGATCCCGCTTCAGACTTGATTAAAACTAAGAACTGCACAGTTCAACTTTTTTCTTTCTTTGGAGCGTTTGCTTTTCGAAAAGAGCTTATAGCTTATAGCTTATAGCTGCACTTTGAGTCCATCTCCCTCTCTGCTAGAAGTTGACCAGCTCTATAAAGTTTCTTTCTATTTATTCATATCTCTATTTTATTATGTTCTTATTATATTTTTGTAACCATTTTTTTAGGACTAAAACAAAATGGAGTCTAAAAATCCTGGAGTCATGCGAGCGCTTGAAATCGAATACTTTACGAATTAACTTTGACACGATGCGAAAGGATAAACAGGAGCGTATATATTGTGTGGAGAATACTTTGTGTCAGGAACTGGAAAAGAAACTGCGCGACATTCTCGCTCAACGTGATCTCACTGAAATGAACATAACCATATATCGCTGTGTGAATTGTCTAATTCAGTTTACCATTGAGCAGAAAAGCAAACGATATAAAACAGAGGGTATGTGGGGAGAGCAGAAAACTGAAGGGAAATTACAGGTTTTTTAATATCTAACAATCATTTTTATTTCGTAGATTTGCGTTGTCCTGACTGCCGCAGCATCTATGTGGCTGAGGTCACCGACTTATCCACATCTTTGGATAAACCGTCCCTGGATGTGGCATCAGAGCCAAAAATTTCGCCAGCGTTAATTGTGGAAGAAGTGGCAGTGGAGCCGCAGCAGCCTGTGGGGGTGGCGGCAGCAAGCAAGGAGGATAACAATAGCATTGGCAAGTCTTTGGCCAGTCTCTTTTTTTATATTGATCAAGTTCTGGAACACTTTTAAAGACTATCTGTGTAGTGCTAAGTTTATGGTTTCTAAGGCATTTCATTGAGTTGTCGGCCGCTTGTCGTAGCACTTTTATATTATTAAGTTAATGTTTGGACATTAATACTGTGCATTTATTATTTAATTTGTATTTCTTCTTTTTTCTTTTGCATGCAAACACAAATCGTGAAATGGCAAATACCAATCTCTAACTTCTGTATATTTACATTGTTCCTTTGTACTTTTTCTCTCACCCACCAACCGGAACAAATAACCATGGTTGTGATGTACAAAAAATTAATTTACACTCTTTAGTGACCAACCAGAGCAGGCTAACAACCGCTAAAAATACACCCAAGCGTAGGAGTTTGATGCAAACCATAAGAAGTTAATATGCCAATTAGTATACATCTTTAGTTTGTAACCTTTGCCTAACAATTTGCATTTAGCCTTTTGTTTTGGTAATGTGAAGCAGCAGGCTAACCGATTAATGCCTAAGGGATGAAAAGGAAAGGTCTACTTACATGTCTTATACCTAACTTATAAGTTATTGGTACATTCATCAGATTAATTGTCTAAACTAACATAAGACCTGTAAAGTACCAAATTCCCTAGCTAGGATTTGTCAAAATTTAAATGGAATATTGTTAAGCTTTGTTAAAAATCGAGAGCAATGCTGCTTCCATTAGAAATTGCACGATGCCAATATGATGAACACGCCCATTAACATCTTCTCCATTATCAGGCTCGGCCAACTCGCTGAACGAGAGCAGTTCATGTTCGAAAATAAGCAACTCGCAGAGCTCCTTTGACTCCAACCAGTCGGTGGTGGGCAGCTCGAACACGGACCGCGATCTGGAGTTTCGGGCCAATGAGAGTGATGTGGACATAATCTCCAATCCGAGCCAGTCCAGCATAGAGGTGCTAGATCCAAACTGTGTGCAAAGTGCCAGCCGCAAGACATCAGTAGAGCGCGCCATACCCTCCGACATGCCCCAGCCGGATGTAACCCCCGCTGGAGTGATGCAATCGCAGAGCTTCATCGAGCGAGAGTTCGGACAACTAAAGGCGGAGCCGGCTCCCGCTGCAGCAGCGACTTCGGCTCCCGCTGTGGCACAAATTCAGTTAACAGAGAGCAGTTCCTCGGGTTCCGTAACGGACAGCATATGCACCAGCTACGAACAGCAGAGCAAGGATAAGCAGTCTTCTTTGCTCACTGATTCAGTGGGAGGCAGCAGCCAGTTGAGCAACACGGATGCTCCCCCTGAACCCTCCAATGGCAGCCTCCTGGGCCTCAAATCCGTTTTCCAATCAACCAATCTGCTAATGTCCAGCGCCAAGAAGCTGATCGATTCAGCAGAAGCTACTCAGCCTTACAAGTTCAACTATACTAACTTCAACGAGATAGATCATCGCCTGAAGCTTTACTTTTATCAGCGCAAGTTCAAGGAGCAAGGGGAGCACTTCACATGGCTGGCCAAGGGTTTCATTTACATCGAAGCGTCACAGGCCCTTAGCGAAGGAATTGTTGTGGTGTCTACCAGTAAATGCTACCTCATGGACGCATTCGCACCGCCCCAAGATGATGTGTCCAAGTGGCTAAGGCATGTTGTCAGTGTGCCCTTGGATCGATTAATGGCTATGGAGCTGCTGCCCTGGAAAATGGGCTTTTCCATCGCCTTAAAAGATTGGGGAGTATTTGCCTTGTTGCTGCACGACATGAAGCGAACAGATAGCTTGATTCTTTACTTGCAACGTAAGTGGAGTTCGGTCACAGAAAACTGTTTAAAGATATCATTAATTATTAATATTATTCGTTTTTTGTAGAGCATCCTCTGCCAGAGCAGTGCCAATTGAACAACGAACCCACAACCCTCCAGTTGCAGTCGGTTGCATCCGGTGAGCCGTTGAAGATGTGTGCCTTGCTACCGAGCTGCCACTGGAGTTGTGACCAGGAGAAGAAGAGCTTTGTGCCCTGCCTACTTTTGATCACAGAGTCGCATTTGTACCTCTCAGGGAATGGAAAATTCACGTGGCTTTCAGCCAAAAAGCAGGAGAAAGCCATACCTCCCGAATTAAGTCTCAGCCAGCCCATGAGCAATTTGGTGGACGTGGAGCCTACTGCAGACGAAAAGTACCTTATCAACTTCATTGACGATACGGAAAATAAGTGCGAGATTTGGCAGTTGGACTTCGAAACGCACGACAACGCCGAGCGCTGTTTGAATGCCATCGGGGAAGGTTGGGAGAAGCTTTTTGGTGTGCCATTCCGGTACTCGGGAACGTAGCTAAGAAGGGACCAACTCTAGGTTAGATCCCTCTGAATGGGAGACTATGTTATTTAAATCCGATAAGCTTTATCCAATTGTTTTCTAGGCTAGTATGTTTTAAGTATGAACAATATATAAATGAGACATGGTGCTTACTACGAATCAACTGTATATATGTATTAATGAACGTAATCTAATGATGGTTATTAATTATTAAAGCCTCTGCAATATTTACAAGTTATAATGAAATAAAAAATCTATTAAAGTATACAATATATATATATTACTTGAATTTATCTGGACTAATGAGCGTCGGCAACGATTCGTAAATATTAAAAATATTTTAATTTGCTTTTCAAACAACTATCTGACTTTTATTTACATTTATTACATGTGCTTTGAGCTTATACAGGTTAATATATATCTTGAATTAAATTACTTATTGCCCAACTGCTCCGCAATCCAGTCAAGGTGCTCCTCCCTAAATCGTGGATCCGCCATAGTCAGCGCGGTTGACTTGGAGCTGTAATAATAGAATACTGACACTGCGGAGGGATAAGGATCGTTTTAGAAATCGTGTTTGTGACCATCGATCATTACTTACTGATGCGTTGGCTCACGGACAGAGCAATTAGACCCAGAGGCCACTGATGGCCATCGTCGGCATCGGGTGGCTGGCTGTACTGGTGCACGATCCAGAAGTGCTGGGAGGCGGACAGCAGGAAATAGATGGTGATGCTGGCCAGAAAGAGCTTGCAATGGCGCAGGATTATGTGCGAGGCGCCCACCTGGTAAACGCAGGTGGAGTGCAGAGCCAGTGTGAACAGCAGATATTCCGCAATGATGAGAACGTCCTGAGTGCTACAAAGATAACTTGGAGCTGTCAGTACCTCCCACACAATAAATGAAACTCTCGGCTACTCACACAAAGAAGAATATGGCGGTCTGCAATCGATTCCTAGCCAGAGAAGGTCCAAAGGCGTTGAAGAAGAGGTCCACTCCCAGAAGAGCAAACTGGAAGATCAGCACCCAGGAGTACCGTCGGAGAGTAAGCTTCATTGTTGGACTTTTATTCCCGCAAGTTTTCTGCTTATTGTTTGCTTGTTATATTTGTTGCATCCCAGCCTGGGGCTTGAGGGGTTTGTTTGTGTCCTTGACGTCCTGGTGACGTCAAAACACACCGCAGTCATGCGCCCTGCCGCCCCTGTGCCCATGGGTTATCGATAGGCTACTGCAAGGAGAGACAGGGTTGAAGTTCTTCTGATATTTGAAGCACCTGCTTTATTGCGATTCAAACCGATTTTAAAATTTAATTTTTACAAGGGATTAGTTAGGATAATCTGAAGAATGGTTTTTATATTTTTCTAAGCGCATTCTCAATATAATTTTCCAATTTTTTAAGTATATTAGTATTTAGGAATATATAATATTTTCAATTTAAGTCCTAAAATCTTCCTGAAATAACCAACATTAATTGTTGTTTAATTTCTAGAGAGTGTTGGACAGGTCCGATTTTTTATTAAAAAGCAAGTACTATTATTTTTCAGATATACTGAGCATATTCAAAGGGATGTCGACGCCGCTGTCCTCGTCCACCTCCTAGTCCACCTCCGTGCCGTCGAAATCGCCTGTAGTACTGCTGATTCATCTCGGAGTAGAAGTTGGTGGGCAGCAGGTGAGACCAGCTCTGATCGTCTTCGGCAGTGGGTCGCTCTAGAAACTGGGACATCGATGCGGTCTTGGCTTGGGCGGAGGGAGGAAGCCAGCTCGCATTTAAGGTCATCAGAATGGAGGCCACTGCTAACCAGAACGTCGACATCTCGGCCACTGACGGCGAATGCAGCCAATGTCCGGCACTCAGCACCACCCTACACCCTGCTGCAAGTTGGCACCCTGCTTGTGGGTCGTCAGCAGTTCTTGGGACTCGGCCGCTGCTCCATGTGCATTTCTGTGACAGCTCGCTGACGCGGTACTTCAGTGCGATCGGCGCTTTCGGAATGGGCTATAAAGTTGGTGGGCTCCCAGAGTTAAGTCAACAGTCATCAGCCTTCGTTCGCCACTTCAGCAGCAAGTAGCGACAGCTAAAGAACCCTCCGCCATGGCATCTTACACTCAACTCCTCATCGCCGCCGTTCTGGCCGTCGCTGCCGTCTCTGCCGAGACCATCCAGCTGCAGCCCACACAGGGCATCCTCATCCCGGCACCACTGGCCGAGAACATCCGGGTGTCGCGCTCTGCTTACGGCAGCTACTCGGCTCCTGCTGCCCCGGCTTACACTGCTCCTGCTGCTCCGGCTTACTCGGCTCCGGCTGCTCCTGCTTACTCGGCCCCTGCTGCTCCTGCCTACTCGGCTCCTGCCGCTCCTGCCTACTCTGCTCCTGCTGCCCCGGCTTACTCGGCTCCTGCTGCTCCGGCCTACTCTGCTCCCGCTTCCATCCCATCTCCGCCGTGCCCCAAGAACTACCTGTTCAGCTGCCAGCCCTCTCTGCAGCCCGTGCCCTGCTCGGCTCCGGCTCCTTCTTACGGATCTTCCGGCGCCTACTCGCAGTACGTGCCCCAGTATGCCGTGCCCTTCGTCCGGGAACTGTAAGGAGACCAAATGCGACTAACTGGCCTATTACACCCATGAATAAAGACAACCGATTATTGACAAAAAAAAAACACTTTTGAGTTCTTATTTTTAAATACTTCAGTAGATGTATCTCTTTCAGATTATTTCAATCTTTCAGAAAATTTAATATACCATTAAAAAATTAAAGAAATTGATTTACATCTGGGAACACAGAATTTATAGTTCATGCAAAGTCTCCATTATCACTAGCTCTGCGAAGAAGGCCGTCACAGTACAAATAGGTAAGTCAACTACATCGAGTTTGCTCGACCATGAAATACCTGGTACTCATATCAGAGTCTCTTAAATTAAAAGTATGACTAAAGCACATTAGTTTAAATATGCTCTGCCCTTTGATGCAGCTGAGGTAATAACTTAAATCTAACAAGCTAGAAAAAGTTGAGCAACACCTATTATTGCAAACCAAATTTCAATATTTCTCAGGGCTAGCATGAACAGCAAAATTTATCAAACCCCCATTATCATTAAATTGTATTCAATTGTAGTTGTCAAATACTAGAAATACATCCGCAGAAGGCTATTATATCTATATTTAAAAATTATATTATATCTTACTTAAAATTTAAGTTCTAAATTCTTAACAAAACCATTTGAAAGTGCTTGAACACAAACTAAATTTTTTAATATCTCCAATGTTTATCATTCAATTGTACTTAAATTATTATAATATAGTATATAAATAAATAAATTAATAATTAATAAAATAAATAAATAATATAAATTAAGACTATAACATTTTATCAGATTTCGTAGCTCTTATAGTCTCTAAGATGTCTCATCTGATTGAAACTGGACACAGTTTGAAGTTCGGAGTTGGTTCGGAAAAGGGCAGGGATTACATCCGACTTATTCCGAAGCCTTATGAAAACGTGTTGCCCGAAGGTCACCGCAGTGTTACTGGCGCTTACACTTAGAATAGCTTAGCTTAATTCTGAAAACTAAATAAAATAAAAATTTATATTTAGTTTTTCTTTAATTATGAAAGCCGTTAGGTCAACTTATAAACATAAACATCCACAGCTCCGAATTATATTGCTTCAAATTAAATAGCTTTTTAAGTAAAGAAAATTTATATCAACTATGTACTATATATATTATAAATAAGTATATCCAAAACATAAAAAAATTCTAGATAATTCAAAGTCAATCAGTTTTGAAGAAGTTTTGGAAAATAGGTCAAATCTCGACTCTCTTTTCGGCGGAAGACTTGAATATATTTATAGCTGCTTTAGGAGATCCAATTGAAATTGTTTTATTAATATATTTCTTAGTAATAAGGTCTCAATCGAATTTAAGTTTAAAGGCGATTATTCTTTTGAGTGTTCGGCTGGTCAGCTATTTGATTGGATCCAATATCGGATTACAGAACCGTTTGCACTTTCCACTTTCCGCATTGCTTGTAGTTTCTTTCGTACGTTGCGATTCGGATGTGTCGCAATCTTTTCTTATTCTTCCGCGAAACAATGCCAAAAAAAGACCTAATATTATTTTACTTGATCAAGCATTAACTGGGGTTAAGACACTCCGCCCCAGCAACTAGTTGATTTTTATTTTAATTTCCAGAATCCAGATAAATGCAATAAGTGCATAAATATACAGAACCCAAAAGTCCGACTTGAAAAATTGTACAAACTATATCAAGCTTTGATAATCATTTTTCAATAAAAATAGTAGCTGTATTAAATGATTTAACGAATTGTAACAAAGCTATACTTATCTTAGCTTTTTATCTATTCTCATTTAAAATAAATAATGAAATTATGAATACTTATTTTATAATTATTCGTACGCATTGAATGAAGTGAATAAAATAATAATTTTAAATTAATAATGCCTATTAATTCAAAAATGATGATGACTCATTTGTTTAAATTAAAAAGATTTATAAATTTTCATTATATATAAATCTATAAAATTATATATAAATCTATTAAAATCTAGCTTTCCAAAAGTCTCCCCAATAAAATACAACTCCGTTTAAGCTTGAAAATGTATTTCCTTATTATTAATATAATATTATAATATAATATTAATTATTTAAAAATCAAATTCTTAAAAAAAATTATTTAAAAAATTTGCCCGATTTTTCAAAAGTTTATAAGGGGTTACATCATAAAAATTGTCAAAAATTGATAACAAATTAATTTTTTTTAATTTCTAAACTCAATATGCAAGTTAATTAACCAATTAAAAACTAGCACAGAAAATCTTTCCGAATAGAAATTAAGGCGGTTTTGGCAAAGTTATGGATATTTTTAACTCTGACTTGTCCAATAAATTACGGTATTAAAATGGCGACTCAAAAATGCGAATATTTTATGTCTTCTGGAGAGCATATTATGGCCAATAATGATATGATAGCCAAATGTCGTATATCATTCGATTCGCGGTTAAAATCTGAAGTATTTATAAATAAAATTCTTCAAAAAAAATTAGGAAAAAAATTTGGACGATTTTTCAAAATTTTATAAGGGGTTACATCATTAAAATTATCAAAAATTGATAACAAATTAATTTTTTTTTAATTTCAAAACTCAAAAAAACTAGCACAGAAAATCTTTCCGAATAGAAATTAAGGCGGTTTTGGCAAAGTTATGGATATTTTTATCTCTGACTTGTCCAAAAAATTAGGGTAAATAATTTTACGTGTTTAAATTCGTATAGTAGTTCTAATATTTAATACCTCACTCTTGCTCTATTTTATTATTAAAATGTAGTTACCTTAAAAAAAGCTCGGCCGCTTCTGGTTTATGACAAAGTCCGTATAATTGTGTAAAAATCCGAGTTGGATGCGGTTTAATTCTCTGAAAAAATATATTATTTTGTAGAGTGTCTGGTATATTAAAAACAATTGTTTATAGATTTTTTTTTTAGTTTTAATTTGCAATAAATATTTTTTATACAATTTTTTTATCCATAAATTTTATGTATCTCAGCAGTGAAGTTCGTGGTCCGTGGACGGTGATCAGGTGGCAGCCCGAAACTTAGTACTGGTAGCCAAAGTTCTGGGGCACGTAGGCGGCGCTGTAGAGCTGCTGCTGGGGAACGCCGTAGGTGGGGGCCACGTAAGAGGCCACCGGGGAGGAGTAGGCACCGGCGGATCCGTAGCTGGGAGCGGGAGCGCTGCACGGCACTGGGGCGAGGTTGGGCTGGCAGCTGAACAGGTAGTTCTTGGGGCAAGGAGGAGCTGGCACGCTGGAGCCTCCGTAGCCGCCGGAGCTGCCGCCATAGGCAGACTTGCGGAGGCGGGTCAGGTCACCGAAGCCCTGGCCTTCCAGCTCGGAGTTCTGGGTAACTCCGGTGGCGCTGGACGAAGCCACGTTGGTGGGGGAAGCCAGGGCGGCGGCGGCGAAGGCGATGAGGGCGAAGCACACGAAGGATTTCATCTTGGTGTTTGGAGTTGGATTTGAAGCTGGAAGCTGGTGGGAGTTGGTTTAACTGATTGTAGTTACCAAAGGTTACTGATGCCATTCCCAAACCGCCGGCTAGTTTATATAGCTGACCAATCTGTCTAGTTAGCACAAAGTGGAGACCTTCATAGCTGTAACTACTCATCGTTTTTGTCTAAATTGTTGTTTTAATTCATCCAGCAAGTTGTGCATTGATTTATTTAACTTCAAGAATCTAGGTAAATGTAAGTTACTGCAGTTTAGATCATAAATATGCAAAAACAAACAGTTAAGAGTCAGCAAATTTAATTGATAATCATTTGTCACTTTAAATATTAGACGTTGTCAAATAACTTAATTAAATTTAACAAAGTTATAAAAATCAAGGTATTGTATTTTAATTACTAAAAGGTTAAAATACAATTTTGCCTACTAATGGTAGTTTAATAGTAAGATTACCATAGAAGTTTATGTTGTATAAATTATATGACTTTATTTAAGATAACCATTTAAATATAATAAAATTCTTTTACGATACTTATGTACACATAATAAAATTTGTATTTACAATTAACATTTTTCATAATATTTTAATTCTTCATATTTTGCTTTAAACAAAAGTACTTTAAAATTTGACCACAAATCCCAAAAAAAAATTCTGTTAATTTTCAAGATAATTTTCTATTGTCGATGTCTTTTTAGTGAAGAAAATAAATAAATCAGATGTGAACATGTTGAGACATTTTATTTTTAAAAAGGATTTTCAATACATAAAGATATACTAAAATTGAAACATCGGTTTAAGACTTTTTATAATTAGGAGAAAATAAAATGACAAAACCATTGATCCAATCCAATCACACCTTAAAATAAAATAAGTAGGAAAACTACAGTCGAGTATGACAGACTATGAGATACCCGGTAACCAAACCATAGTGGGAGAAATTAAAAAGCATATGGACATGACTAATTCACTTTGTCTAATTATGGTAAAAAATATTTGCATTAAGCAGGGCGGAAGGCAGAAAAAAATTTAACAAATTAAGAAAAATGTTGCAGGTACAAGTTGATCAACTCTCAAATATAAGAGATGTTGCT
Organism: Drosophila pectinifera; assembly: GCA_008042775.1. Classification (NCBI taxonomy): domain Eukaryota; kingdom Metazoa; phylum Arthropoda; class Insecta; order Diptera; family Drosophilidae; genus Drosophila; species Drosophila pectinifera. Next base: position 101,628 of record VNKC01005284.1, on the reverse strand, counting down.
AGGAACATGTTGAGCAACATGTTGGTGCTGCCAACTCAACTGTACATGTTGCAGAAGCTCAGCAAATACAGAAACTGTTTCTTTAATGAATCCTACGTTTTGCATTCAATTTTAGTTAATCCGCACAATTGTATTAACGACTATAGCTTAGTTAATTTCATGGTTTTTGGTCGGAAACTTGATCTGCGTGCCAAGCTGATCAAGAATATATGGGGTCGCATGTGCATCTTTCTACATGTTACATACATACTAGCTTGGCACTATAAAAAAATTATAGTTTATAAAAATAAACCTTAAAAAAGTTTCATTTTGGTTTGAGACTTGATTTGGCTGTTGATCCTGAAAGAATATGGAGTTTATGGGCTTGGAGATTACTCCTTCTGCCTGTTACATACACTCTTACTTATAATCTACGGGTAACTGGTATGAAAAGGTAAGCTGCTATTAGTTTAAAAAGTATATATCTAAAATGATATGATATGGTTGATGGATTTTGTTCAAAGCCCAGAAAATGTTTTTTTAAAAAAGCCCGGTATATTAAAAACAATTGTTTATAATTTCTTTTCTTTTAATTTGCAATAAATATTTTTTATTATTTTCTTTATCCATAAATTTTATATTTCTCAGCAGTGGAGTTCAGGGACCGTGGACGGGGATCAGATGGTGACTGCGGCGGGCCGAAACTTAGTACTGGTAGCCAAAGTTCTGGGGCACGTAGGCGGCGCTATAGAGCTGCTGCTGGGGGACGCCGTAGGTGGGGGCCATGTAAGAGGCCACCGGGGAGGAGTAGGCTCCGGCGGATCCGTAGCTGGGAGCGGGAGCGCTGCACGGCACTGGGGCGAGGTTGGGCTGGCAGCTGAACAGGTAGTTCTTGGGGCAAGGAGGAGCTGGCACGCTGGAGCCTCCGTAGCCGCCGGAGCTGCCGCCATAGGCAGACTTGCGGAGACGGGTCAGTTCACCCTCCAGCTCGGTGTTCTGGGTGACTCCGGTGGCGCCGGATGCCACGTTGGTGGGGGAAGCCAGGGCGGCGGCAGCGAAGGCGATGAGGGCGAAGCACACGAAGGATTTCATCTTGGTGTTTGGAGTTGGAGTTGGAGCTGGAGGCTGATGGGAGTTGGTTGATTGAAGTTACCAAAGGTGACTGATGCCATTCCCAAACCGCGGGCTAGTTTATATAGCTGACCAATCTGTCTAGTTAGCACAAAGTGCAGGGCTTAATGGCTGTAACTATTCTTCGTTTTTGTCTTAAGTCTGGCTTTAATGCTCGATCAGCCCAACGCGAAAATGTATACCGCTGACATGGGTAATACCACATCGCAAGCTTTTGGGGTCATCACTGAGGCAGAAAAGCGTTTGGGTCTGCGAAAAGTTCCACGAGTGTAAAAATTTGAATGCTACGCACTTCTATAGTGGGTGGAAGTTGTACTGAAGCTAAATATGTGGCCCAATTTCAGTGTTTCGCAATCTGAAAAGTACTCAGAACTGGAACGTGTTGGGAAGTTTAATTACAAAAAAAGATCTACTACATGTGCACAAAGGAAAATGATACAAATTCTAGAGTTAGCTTAATGATCATTATATATTATAAACTGTAATATAATTATTTTCAATCATTTGTTGATAAGTTAATATGCTATATCCGCAAGGGAGGTTAAATAGAAAATTAATCTAATGCCTCACAGTTTAAAAATTAAATGTTCTGTTGTTAATATTATAATAGAAAATATTTAATATTTGTTTATATAATTACAACAGGTTCTGGTGTTAAAAACAAAGAAAAGTTAAAATTATAACAATTTTGATAATTGATTTTATTATTATTATATCTTATAATTATTATTATTATTATTATATTTTATCATCATTATTCTTTCTTATAAGTGTTTGAGAGTATGCTGTATTCCATTTGTTAAATCGTCAGCAATGCTTCTACCTGCTCTATCGAAGCTCACAAGTCTCGCTGGCTTAAATACATATTTTGAAAAGCTAAGGAAAAAGTCTGCCTTAAGGACACTTCCTTAAAATGGACTATCATCCTTGCTTATGTTATCCCTATTTGTTTAAAGATATATGCGAGATGTATCAGACTCTACTTAACCTTTATAACCTGCCTATGTTTGGGGCCGTTGTTCGTAAGCGTTATTCTGATAGCATATCTTGGAGCTTGAGAGCTTAATGCCCCACAAAATAGTTCTTTATAGAGAGGTTACGTATTTGCGGAGCACTTAAGAATTTCTTTACACCGTAGTCAGTAGCCATCTTAAAACTTTCTTTCTTTTAATTTTTTGATAGTACGTATTTTAGCCACATTAAATTACAAAATCATTTAGATCATTAAATCTAGATTAACTTTGGTATTTATATATCATAGGTATATATTATATCAAATCACACTTAGGTACTAATATTATTGTTTGAAAAATATATTTTTATTTTCAGTCAAATTCTTAGAACTAGAGAATTAATCTTTTAATAAGTCCACTGTTTATAATTTTTTATACTGTTTGTAAAAACAGGTGAAATAGTCGAATAACAATAGTTATTTTTGATAGTTATAATTGGTTTTTTAATATTTTAAAAATATTTCCACCTGATCACCGAAAGTACTTTATAAAACCAAAGCTACAAAGCAACAATTTATTTTTGTTGTTTTGTTTTAACAAATATATGTTGAAATATTTTAACCGCAACGAAGCGGACAATGATTCAAGTTTCGAAACGGGTTCTGATATATTATTGACTTAATTGACTCAATGAAATAATAAATAAATATTTTGTTGATTACAATTCTAACTTATTTTCAATTGAAATAAATCATATCGGTTCCTAATAAGTCAATAAGAGTGATATTTCATGGTAATTGCTAAACAAAATTTTATAATTCTAAAATGAATATGTTTGCCTTGCAATTGCTTAATTTTAATGTGTTCAATTGAGTACATATAAAAATAAATAAATATTTCAGCTACAAAGGTCAGATTGCTAGAAACTCATTTTAACAAATAAAGGTCGACTATATTTATATATAAATAGAACATATTGAAGGCAGCCATGTTCAACGACCAAAATGAATAATAATATCAAATAAGTCAGCTCTCTCTTGTTATTATTAAACATTTTTATATATTATTGTTATTCCCCAATCAAAGGAGTCTGGTCGGAAGGATTTCCCTGCCACATATTTGCTTTGTTTATGGCCAATAATCCAATTTGTTGCCATTATGACGGTCAGTGGTACATTCGAACTCAAGACAAATTTGTATCTTATGCACATATTTATCTTGAGTATATTTTTGGAAAATTCTCAATGTTTTTTCTCAGCTTTACATATATTTAATTTCTAGTATTTACATATGTATGTGCTCGGCATGCGTGATATATTTTCCAACTCAGGCGAAATATTCGGGTCGTTGGCACTTTGCAGCATTTTAAATTGCTTCGAAATACGTGTGCATATTTCTCTACAAGAGGGTGTGGGAGATTGTGTGCTGTGCACTGCTAGATTCAAGAGTCAGATTCAGAATTAAAATTATACCAAAAATTACAGCTGTAGGTTGACTTCATATGGTGCTTTATGATGGCTTTTTGGCTGAGTGTTCAAACTATGATTACTCCATATAACGACTTCATTACATATTTATAAAACATAGTCTCTATGGACTTATAGATGAAACTTTTTCAGTTAATTTACATATATTTATACATATATTTTTCGTGTATTTCCTTCTACGATTAAGCAAAGATTTAATGTACAAATTCATATGTTTCATCAGAGCATGTAATAAAAATCTTGCAAAAAGGGTCAAAATATATAAATATTTATATAAAAGTGAAGCTTTAAAGTTTAATTTCGTCAAACCATAGCGTTGAATTGCGACTTTATTTATTACTAAAAAAGGTGTAAAAATTATGCAGCAAAATATAGTACAAATATATTCAATTATTATCAAAAAATTTGGCCCGAATTTGGTGCCGCAATTATGTCATACTTTAAGGAACCTTTAAAGTGATTTCAAATCCCTAGTGATTCCTGGGGCGCTCCCAATACTTTCAAAGACTACATATCTTCAGAAATTTACATCCTAAATACTAAGTTAGTTGCAAATGATTATATTAAGATTTATCTATTGACCATTTACTCCTCGTTCGCCCAACGACGATGGGCTGTGGTGGCGTCACGCATCCGCGCACGAAGAGTGTTAATGTGCGGCGTCGAAAGAGGAGTGACCACATGGAAGTGCGGAAGAAGCTACTCCGCTGGTGGGTATTACCTGTGCTAATTACGATACACACAAGCAGTCGCCCTCCTCCGGCGAGTGGTAAACAGACTGCAGTCACTTTCTCGTGGTCATGGTCATGGTCACGGCCACCAGGGGCAGGGCTCGCTCCCGCCTGTGCAGACTCCTCTATTTCTGGGCGATTGTTGCACAATTTCACAGCGCCATGGGGGAGGGAACTTGGGCTTATCTTGGGCAATTTGTCATGGAATTTGAATTTAAAAGCGAGAGCCAGGCCGCGACCAACTGACCAACATTCGTGCTGACGTCACCGCGGGCTGAGCTCAAGCAGAACTCCGAGCGAAGATGAAACCAGAGACCTCCAGATGGTTCCACACATGTTGATAAGTGAGTCCGGCGGAAACGAAGCCATCACAACTGCACAAATAGGCGGGCACAGTTACATTTCTCCGTCAGTCAGAGAATGCAACTGATTAAACAAAACAAATGATTAAATAACAACAGATTTTGTCGAATGCGTTGCATATGGTTTCTTACGAAAGTAATCTGGGGTTTATTGTTAAAAAGGCTGTGGTTTGTATTATCATTAGAGCAGATATTTACTTGTTAGTTTTACTGCACTCAGACTGCTTGAAATAAAGACTCAATACTTGGCAATAGTCTTTAAATACATACAAACTACCTTCTTTTGTGGTGCTCTACACGGCAATAGCTTATGGTCAAGGCAATAATGTCGTTTTTGGCAAAGCCCTATTTAGCCTATAAACAATTTTAAAATAATAATAATAAAACTGAAATAAAAATGTTTCTAGTATTGTCTAAATATGGTTAAAGACTAAGTGTTTGAATATACTAAGTAAAACATTAATTAAAAAGTCCAGACATTTCAAGCTGTAAAATTTAATAAGATGTTCGGCTTGTGAAAGAAAACAGCTTAAACATTTTTGCCATTTGTACCCATTTTATTCGATACGATTTTATATTTATTTATTTGTTTATTGCTTGCTGATAAAAATTTTATGATTCGATACTAATTATTCTGAAGTTTATAAATAAAATTAATTTTATGAATCATTTGTACAAATAAATATTCAAAATTATTCTTTATAGTTTATTGTTTATTGTATTGTATTACTTAAGTTATATTATCAATTTCGAAATATGTTCAGCTTATGAGCTATTCTTTTTGTTATGTAAAATGTGCCTATGTTAATGGCCCTTAATTTATTGTGCTTACAAAATGTTTGCTCTAGAATGTTTGCTCTAAAATGTCAATAGTCATCAATAATATAACTGAAATAGGAAGTAGTACAAAAGTATACCATCATACTTGACCACCAATTTTCCGTTCGTTCCTATGATTTTTAATATATCTGCAGCTATTTCGAGATAAAGCGATCTTTTTACTATATTTGAATTATGTTTCAATTGTATAACAAGTAAAATAGCGGCAGTTAAGTTTATCTTTAAATCACATTGTGCAAAAGTGATGTGGCACAGGTTAAGCTTGCAGAGCTAGTATTATGTTTATGAACCCCATGTTTATCATCTTATTGCATTCTGAGATCGTGGTCTTTATACAGCAGACCGGGGTCTGAGAGGGTCTTCCGCCTTCAGCTTAGGTTGGCACCATGTTATATTTACGTTGAGCGTTGAACCGAGTAAAAAAATCGGCCGCCCTAATCATATAGTTGTCATTTTTGGAAATTGTATTAGGATAGGATAATCAACAGGAAAATCAACAATAAGTGCTTGTTTTTTACAGATATACACGCCTGCTCCAGTATTCATTTCCAAAAAATCCTGACAATATATTTCTGCACAGATTTTAATTTCCTCTGATAACTTTAGAGCCAAATCTCAAGAAAACCTAGGCGGAAAATTAATGTACTAATTCTTTATTGTGATATTTATTGTATGATTATATTAGTGTATTCCTTGCTGTTTTCGGAAACTGTATTTTAGAAGAGTAATAATAAAAGTCCATATCTATGATCTGAAAATCATGTTTTGAATTTAATCATAATAGCTGTTATAGAAGAGATCGGTCAATTTATATAACATAACATGGATGAGTCGGAAAAGCTGCTTGGTTAATATATTTTTCTTTATTTTATCCCAATCGGTCAACCACATTCATTAGCATTCATTATTAATTTATTTATGTATAAACAAATAAACTAAAAGTAGTACGCAGTTCAGATAAGAAGATTAAAATCGTCGCTAAAGTGTGAATGTGATAAAATGTTTAGAATGACGAGTAAGACACAAAAGGTCATCACTCTCATAATTAGTCGTGAATCTCACAATGATCTGAACAGGTAAGAAAAGCTGAAATTAAATGCCGAATTAATAACCCTTGAGATATTTAGACTGAGGATTTAATAGTCTGCTACCGCTCTCGACTGTCTATTAATAACATCACGTCCATTAAACATATCACAATTTATAAATATAAATTGTTATAATAATAGTATATTGGTAGTATTTCAAAAGAGTTAAATTTTTAGACATAAAATTAAATCTTTCAGAGATGACCTTTTATTCCGGTTTTTAGGAAATAAAGTCACCTAAAATGTGATCGTTTGTTATCATTTTTTCCCTCAATATTAAACCCAAGCCTGCTACCGACCAAACAAGTAAATAGAGGTCGGTATGTACAAAACTTAAGATAATAAGAATTTTAGATTATCGTTAAGGATCATCACCCGCATAATTATATCTGCATTATAATGCTCTGAACGGGAACGAAAATCTTAAGCGGAAGTCCGCATCAATATGCCTATGACAACATATTTAGACTGAAGATTTATATAATATATAATATTTCAGAAGAGTTAATCTATTAGACATGACATTAAACCCTCCAGAAATGGCCTTAAGGAAATTAAGTCACCCAAAAGAGATCGTTTGTGATCAGTAATAATCGTTTACCAGACTCAATCACATAAGCTAATATTCATTTAGCTTAATAAGCCAATCAAGCCAACACCTTGCAAGCCAGAAATTAATAGTTCATTTTTATTTACAGAGATTTGACAGGGTCACCTATTTGCTACAGCAAGCTACAGGAGGTTCTGGGCCAGGCGGTAGTTGTACTCCTGGAAGAGTTCCGGGGCCACTCGGTACGGCTGGTCGATCAGCGACAGGCGGATGGGCGTCTGGCACGGGGGGGTGTAATAGCTGGGGGAGGCTGGAGCTGCTGGAGCCGGCGGCTGATAGCAGCTCGGCGTGGGTGGGAGTGGCTCGTAGGCGGGGGCCGGCGCTGGTGCCTGGCTGGCGTAACTGTAGGCCTCGGTCTTCGCCTGGGCGGCTGGCTGAGGAGCTGGCGAAGCGGAGAGGTAGATAATCGGTTGGTATACAATCTGCGGGGGCTGGGCGGCGACGTAGGTGGGCTGGACCGGCTGGCCATAGCCATCGGATGCGGGCTCGGATTGGGCATAGCTGCTGGGCGGTGCCGGCTCATAGCTGGTGGAAGGTGGCACCGGCTCGTAGGTAGCGGCAGGTGGAGCTGGCGGATCGTAGGCAGGTGCGGGTTCGGCAGGGAGATCATAGCTAGCTGGTGGGGGCGCAGGGGCTTCATAGGCAGGAGCTGGTGCCGGAGGCAGGTAGCCCGCGTCGCCATCCCCGGGGCCATTGTACTCGGGGTTGGGTTTGGCGTAGCCACCGTCTGTTACAGTCCCATAACCATCGGCACTTTGGTAACTCGGACTCACTGGGGCCGCATAGTTGGTCTGCTGTTGTCCGCATCCACCGCCACACTGGAAGCCACAGGGACTGGCGGAGGGAAAGAGATCGGGCAGCTTCTTGAAGAGCTTCATCTGCTTGAAGGGATCCAGATCCTGGAGCTTCAATCCATTATTGCAGTTGTTGTTCACCGCTGGATAGGGAAGAGCTGGAGCAGGTGGATACTGCGCATTGTTGTTATTGCAACAGTTATTGTTATTCTGTGGAAAGAGTTCGTCCCACCACTTGAGGAGTGAGCGATTGGTGCGCTTCAAGGACTCGTTTGGAGCCACCTGGGAACCCGCATCCACCCGTTGATAGTACAGGGCCTGACCCGGCGCGGCTATGCGATTGAAAGTGGGTGCTCCCTGAGTGACGGAGGTGGACAGGAGGAGGGCCACTCCCAGAAGGAACACAGCCCACGAGCTGCTGCTTCCAGATTCAAGCATTTTTCTCGGACAGCAACTGGTAACCTCGCGCTTTGAACTCTCAATAGCGACTAGCAACCACACCAGCTCCGAGTCCAAGCGGTCAAGTCGAGTTGCCCCAAATCGGGGTGGCTTAGTGCAAGGTCAGCATTTGGCGGTGCCTTCGATGGGGTATAGTAGTTCGTCATTTAAATATATTTAAATAAATAAATAAATTATAAGTTTAAATTGTAGATCATCATATATTATAGGTTTGCAGGTTTGTCATCCTGCATATCAGCAGTTTTCATTTATTTAAAAACCATTGACAAACTTTCATTTTAATACAAACTTGTAACTAAAGTAACTAAAATTATTTATTTCTGATACAAGTGGAATAGTTTCTCAACAAATCAGAGTCAATTGATATTTGATAAAGAGCATTAAGAGTTCTTTAAGACACAGAAACTAGAAAGGGAAATGAAGAAACCATTTTTCCGAACTTTGAGTTTTGCAACACCTCAATTCCCCAGCAAAGGTGTTCCCATTTTATCGAAGCCCCAAGAGCCTCCCTTACAACCATGAAATTCTGAAATATTGCAAGTGCATGGTCTTCCAACTATTACCTGTGTTATTTTCCTGATTTGTATGTTTTCATTATTGTTTATTGTTTGTTTTCGACGAGTTCTCTTACGTGTTCGAAATTGCTAACCACCAAGGCGGGCTTTCTGTTTGACTCGTGGAGCGTGGCTGCGGCTGGAGCTGCCTTAACGGAAGTACGGACCGGGAAAAGCAAAGAGAAAAGATACATTGTACACATAATAATTATAGATATATGTATATATCCTCGTAAAATACTTCCTAAAGTGGTTGGTCATTGGCTTACTCATCGCGGGATGGGCTTATTCATCGCGTGTCCGTTTGGTAATCGGCAAGGTTGGTTGGTCACTTCGAGACGATGAGGAAAACTGAAGTATAATTTATTGTTCGATCAGACTCAGAGTCATTTGGCATTCATGCATACCGAAGGCATACCCTTACCTCGCCTCAGTTTTAATCTGAGATTATAAAAAACAATTGGCTTAAAACCTTTAACCAAATTATCTTATTTTATAATATTTTATTTTTTTGTATTTATATACCAATATAGAACTAGATAAAATTACTCGACTATCACCCGATTGGAAGCTATAATATGATCAACTTATTAATATTTAACCTGTTTCTACCCTCACTATTAAAGTCCCTGATAGATATATGACCTTAAGAGATAAATACTAGATCAACTTTTCGTAAAGTAAATCGGGTTTCTACCCTTTTGATGAATATCTGTAAAGCACCGAATTGTGCTGTTAAGGGCAACACACATATCTGAATTATTTTGCCGAGCCGGTAAAGATTTGACAGGAAATCTGGGTCCCCGTTAAATTTAGCTTTCACATTGATACGGTAGAAAATAAGGTCCTCTTAGCCGAGACTTTATCTGTTCGCTAAATGATTAATAATATTGTATCATGAGAGTTTATATATTTGATATATTTTTATATAGCTTTATAGTTACTTTATGTGTGTTCTTGTTTTGCACATCTTAAGTTTATGAACATAGTGATAATTTTCTCTAATAACCATTTTTTTAAACCTCCTTGATCTTTAGGGGTAAATACTTTACAAGTGCACCTGCCAGTTTAAATGCATTACTTTAACTATTTTAAATAATAGTATACAACAATAATTTATATATTTGTGTATTAATACACCCTTGTCAGAAGTCAGAAGGTCAGAAGTTTGCAGGGTAATGAATTCGATATTTTAAGGTATTTGTAGGTGATAAAAATATATAATAATAATATATATATAATTTATTTACCATGTTTACTGAACGCATAAGAAGATCCATGCCATTAAAACTATCAGACCAGGTCGCATATCTTCGATATATATATATATATATTGCTAAATCAGCCATGCATTTACAGTTTATCAAAACCGGATGACTATATTTAAGAGCTGTCATAGGAAGAATTCACCCCAATTATTTGTTAACCCAGTAAAGTAATCCAAAATAATTAATAGTTTCCCCAGATAACAGATAAATAGATACAGATTAAGCCAGATTAAATAAATACAATTAAAACCAGATCCTCTTGAAATCTATAAATTACAATTTATTCACTTTAAGGGTTCCGATTACAAGTTAGTAGGACTACAACTGCTGGAGATATCTGTGCTTCTGGGAGACGCGGCCGCTGGAGCGCGAGTTGTGCCTCTTGCGTTTATCCGGCTTCAGGAGCTCCGCCGCCTTGCTCACAAATTGCCGGGCGGTTATTTCTTGTTGGTCCTCGGGTGGAGGGATTGTGGTCGCCCGCTGGTCCTCGCCGTCGTCCTCCTCGACGGAGTCGTCCTCCGCCTCCTCTGAATCACTGCGCGCCTCGCCCACTATTGCACTCTGGGGCTTCTCTGAGCTGGAAGGGATCGCGGTGCTGGAGACGAAGTTCAACTTTCCTGATCTTTCGGTGGGTGATGTCTCCGTGGTAGGTGATGCCTCGGTAGTCGAGAAGGCGAACTCATTGGGATTGAACTTCAGTACCCGCTGGAAGAAGTTGCCACTGGGCGCTGGTGGCGTGGGAGCCGCCGCTCCAAGAATCCTGTTGAAAGGATTGAACGGGTTCAGGGTTCCGAATGGGCCGAAGGGGTTCAGACCCATGCCGAGCTGCATCCCCATGCCGAAGGGGCCGCCCACCTGCTGGTCCACGCCATAGCCCTGGGACATGCCAAAGGGACTGCCCATCTGGGCGCCCATTCCGAATGCTCCGCCGCCGAAGGGACTCGCCACTGGGCCTGGAGCCAGGCCGAAAGCGGGAGGAGGTCTCTGCAGGATTCCAGGTGCTGCTCGCGGCATGGAGTAGTAGGGCGTCGGCTGCTGTTGTCCGTAGCAGGGCATGGTTATGATGACCGGCTGGAAGCTGGGACAGGAGGTGCTGTAGCTCATCCCATTATCCGCTGGCGTCGGACATTGGGGCGGGGCACTGCAGCCGCTGCAATACGGCGTGGATGGAGTGGAACTGGGCGAAAAATCCGCTTGGCCATAAGCTGGAGCTGGTGGCTCTGGATATGGGATATTGAACGGGGTATAGCTGGGAGCACCTTGACCCAGCATAGGATCCACCGGAGCCAACTCCCTTCGGCTATCAGAGGCCTCCTGACCCTGTGACCCTGCCCCGGGCAGACTGCTGTAAAATGCTCTCATCACGGGATCATTTTCGGGGTCGGAGGACTGGGAAATGGGGACCCACATCATGTGATCCTGAGGTTGGTTCACGGGTCTGCGGTACTGCTGACTTAACTCCTCCGGCCTGAATCCCACATCGGTTACGCCGAGCACATCGCCCTCGAAGCCGGGACGGTGACGACTGCTCCCAACTATCCCGTATTCCTTGCTGGGACGGTTCGCCGGCCCCTGACCTGCTGCAGGATCATACGGAGTGGGCGTGGCCGCTGGGCCTGGGCCAGCTGGAACTCCTGGTGGAGCTGCTGTCGCGCCGCCAGCAGGTGGGTAAGGAACTGACGGCACGCCATGCGGGTGCGCTGCAGGTGCAGCTGAATGGGCAGCCAGGGGGTGTCCATGGAATCCGTTGTGTCCGAGAGCCTGGGGCTGCGGAGGAGGAGGCTGAGGGTACGACTGCTCCTGGTATGACGTCGGCGGCGATGGCGGCGGCGGTGGTGGGAACTGATGAATGGGACCCTCAGCGAGCTGGGTGTGCGGATGGGAAGACCCGCCTCCAAAGGCGGGAAAGGACGGAAAGGTGTGAACGGATCCGGGTTGATAACTTTCAGGAGCGGGACGATTCTCTTCGCCAGGTGTGGGCTTTGTGGGCTCCATGCCCTGGCACATGTACACGGGCTCCTGACCACCTCCCTGATTCCTGACCTCCACACAGCCCTGCTGTCCGGTCTCTGCGCCGAAGTTGGCTCCCCGGCACATGTAGTAGGGCTCATCCTGCGGCCCACTGGGCCGGATCTCCACGCAGATCGTGGTCATGGTGCGCTTGCTGCGATGCAGCGGCTCCTCCGGTTCGGGGTTCTCCATCTTCCCGGCTACAGTCGCACCTGCAGCTATCCAGATGGACAAGCAAATCCAAAGTAGTGGCATTGTCCGGGCCTGTGGATGGGTCTCCATGTTGTGCTTCCGCTCACTAACTTCCGTTTCGGCACTGGCCAGGGCTTTTATAGTTGTCTGGAACTCTGTTTCGGGAACGGAATTGAGAGCAGCACTAGAGAATGGAAATAGCACTCCCACCCAGCACTTACCCAATCCAGTGCCAGTTCCTTGGAACAGCTTTCCGCAATCCCTCGATCACTTGACTTGGTTCTTCCCGTGCCTTCTATTGACACCTTTCTGAGCTTCTTTTGCTTGAAAATGAAGTCACGGAATAAAAGATAGAGCCGAACGGACCTCATGGCGCGGCTTCCAGACTTCAAGGTAATACTCTTTCAGAAAGGGAACTAAAGAACTTTGAAGTACATATCTTGATATATATAAAATATACATATATCTACAAATATATACATATATATACATTTATCTAGGCTTGTAAATTATTGTTTGTAAGGAAGTAAGTAAAGTAAATAAGTAAAGTAAATAAATACAAATACTTTCAGATGGGTTTTATGGTAGTAAAAATAATGTCTTATTCCTTACAGTTTTTTTTTATCATTAACATTTTTGTTTTAGCTGGTAGAACCAACACTGAATATTAAATTATATTTTTCATAAAAGCCACAATATATATTCTTAATATAATATATATATAATACAATATATGCTTAAAGGGCATCCTTTATTCTTTATCTAGATTGTATTTTCTGTCGCCTTGATTTTAGCTGAACCTCGCAATTTTTGACTAGCAATACGATATGGCGTGCAGGGCAGTTCAACAAACTCCTCGGGTTCCTACAAGTTATATCCACCGATTTACCAGTGGTCAGCGCTTTCGGGAACTCTTTCGCGATCGGAGCCCTCAATAGAACTAGGTGTCCAACATAGAGCGAGGGGCATGGTGATAATTCGGTCAGTTGGTCAACGGGTGTTAGATGGCATATATAAGAAACTTATAGCGCGGAGAAGCAATAATAATTAATAATCAAATGTAACCTTTAAATGAACTTATTTACATAAGTTCAATAATAACAATGATATAGTTTAAAACAAAGTTCATAAATACCTGGAAGGATCTTAGCATTGAGTAATAATACTTAAGAACCTTTAAATATCTGTGTACCTAGGCAATATAACCTATATCGGGCTCTTATTAGGATGAAGTGGATGAAGTTACTTGGATATTCTCCCACTAAAACGAGGACATACTGAGTAGGAGTTGAAGGGTCAACCTCTCGCACTTATGAGGTTCTTTAGGCACTTGGGAGCTCTGTGGAGGACCACGTCAGTTGCTCTTATAACCCCGATCGCAGCTGCCTTTCCATTACACTCCCCCTTTAAGGAAAAGCTAAAATTTATAGAGTACCATAGTGAATAGTAAATACAATAGAACTATCTAAATTGTGAAATAGTGTAGAATGGACAAAGATGAAGAGAACTACTGGCACCTGCGACCCCTTTACGAGGACAATGAACCCAGCTTCCCACCTGTGGAAGTGGTGGAGCCGCTGACGGCCCGGAACCTGCTCCAGCTGTACTTCAACACCTTCGTGGCCGCCAACGTGGCCGAGGCGTGCGTGTTCTGGCTGGATGTGGGCAAGACCCGGCTGCAGGTGGCGGGCGAGGAGGCGAAGAGGACGGGCGCCGCAATGCCAACCTTCCGGGCCACCCTCAAGAACATGATGGAGGTGGAGGGCTTCAGGTCGCTATATGCCGGCTTCTCGGCCATGGTCACCCGGAACTTTCTCTTTAACTCGCTCCGCGTCGTCCTGTACGACATCTTCCGGCGGCCGTTCCTCTACGTCAACGAGCGCAACGAGGAGATCCTCCGACCCCACTGGGCGATGGGGTGTGGCTTCACGGCCGGTTGCATTGCCCAGGGTCTGGCCAACCCCTTTGACATCGTCAAGGTGCGGATGCAGACGGAGGGACGCCGCCGGCAGCTGGGTTACGAGCCGCGGGTGAACAACATGGTGCAGGCCTTCGTGGACATCTACAGGCACGGCGGCCTGCCCAGCATGTGGAAGGGCGTGGGCCCGAGCTGCATGCGGGCCTGCCTGATGACAGCCGGCGACGTGGGCACCTACGACCTCAGCAAGCGGACCCTGAAGCGCCACCTCAACTTGGAGGAGGGACTCCTGCTGCGCTTCTGTGCCTCCATGTGCGCCGGCTTCATGGCCTCCGTGCTGAGCAATCCGGCCGACGTGATCAAGTCCCGGATGATGTACCAGCCGGTGGACGAGAGCGGTAAAAACCAGTATTATAGGAACTCCATAGAGTGCGTTAGAAAGCTGGTCAAGGAGGAGGGCGCTCTGACCCTTTACAAGGGCCTCCTGCCCACCTGGTTTCGTCTCGGACCCTTCTCGGTGCTCTTCTGGCTGTCGATTGAACAGCTGCGCCAGTGGGAGGGCCAGGCGGGATTCTGATTCTTGCGTGTTAAGTATTCCTTATATTCCATATATTAGTCCGTGGAAATGTGCTTTTACTGAATTGACCCTATTAAAGAGAGTAGTAACCCCGACTTTGTCTTCTAAAAAAACATTTGAAGACTTCAACCGGAAAGCTCATATTATTGCTGATATCAAACGTAACCTTTAAACAAACTCGTTTTGATAATAAGTACAATAACAATGATAATAATATATTTTAAATATAAATTCATAATCTACAAATACCTGAAAGGATCTTGAGACAGATAAAAGGCCAGGTGCATAAAAACAGACTGCCGGAAGAGCTAAATCTTTAACGACTTACAGGTCCGGGATGTTTGAAAATGGCTTAAAATTAAATGAAATAAAAGATTAAAAATATTTTACACTAATTGTATTAATCGGCCGACTCAGCTGTCGATGCTGATCAAGGATATATATATATTTTATGGGGTTGGCAACATTTCCTTCTCACTGTAAGATATATTTCAAAAAATCTATAGATTCGTTTGTCATTTCTATGAAAATTTGAAGACCTTGGAGCCTCAGAGACAAAAGATGAAGAAAATGTACCACAAATTCTTCTATAAATTAAATTTATAGACTTAAGATAATAATAATAATTATATTATAATTCCAGTAGTAAGTAGCATTATTGGTGTAATTTTTATTAAATTTAAAAGATTGTAGAACACGTTCTTCTATGATATATGCAATTGAGTGTAAAAAGTAAGTTAGCAAATTGTTAGTTAGTAGTATGAGTGTCAGTGTAAGTACCGCTAGTTTCAATGATTAGTAAGTATCTAAGTATATATACATATATATACATATATCTTGACTTGTGAATTATTGTTTGTAAGAAAGTATTAAAATTAAATTTATAGACTCAAGATAAATTATTATATTATAATTCCAGGAGTATGTAGCCATATTGGTGTAATTTTTATAAAATTTAAAAGATTGTAGTACACGTTCTTCTATGATATATGCAATTGAGTTTAAAAAGTAAGTTAGCAAATTGTTAGTTAGTAGTATGAGTTTCAGTGTAAGTACCTCTAGTTCCAATGATTAGTAAATATCTATATAAATTTATGGATTGATCTCTGGCATCTCTGATTGCTGCTGCAAGGCAGTGACAAAACCAGACAGACACAGTCTTATTTTTAGACCGCCGCCTAGAAATCGAGGAAATATTTCCATACTTTATTGAATGAATCAATCTCGCCCGCAGCCAGGGCATTATAACTCGCCGTTAGAGATGGAAATGAAGGCACAAGCGCATCAAATTGGAACTGAGCACAGCTGCTAGTGGCCAACGGCATAGTGCGTGATTAATTGCTCAGTTGATAAAAGTTGTCAAGCTACAGCCTCGTGTTTACCTGCTGCCCGCCACTTAAGTAAGCTCTTTCTCCGGTTTATTTTGGGTTTAGTCCAAACTAGCAAGTGGCCAAAACAAGAGTCGGCTATTTCGGGAAAAGGGAAAGTAAATGGAACTGTGGTCGAGCTCGGAGTACAAGTATTGTGGCAAAGGTTCTTCCTTACAAATGTCTGGAATCGGTAACATATTTAAACAAGTAGAAAAAATACAGGCAAGTAACACTCGACTGTGAGATACCTGGTTCCCAAAGATTTGTGGGTGAAATTAAGAGTTACATGGACATGGCTAATTCCCTTTGTCTAATTGTGCTCAAATTTATGAAAAACTTGACAAATATTGACAAATGAAGACAAATGTTGCTAGGAACATGTTGAGCAACACTCTTTGGAGCTGCAAACACAAATACAGATGTTGCAGATGTTTAGCATATACAGAATTTTTTTTTAATATCTTCCTATCGTTATCCTCCGACTACACTCAAATTTTTAAGAGCACGTTCGCAAAAATTATATTAATTTCATATTTATTTACTTTTAACCCTAGATACTGCACTTAATTTAATTTATTTATAGGTTTGTTCATGTGTTTTAATATCTAAAAAAATCCCACAAAAACATCTCCGTTGTTTAAAATCGTTTATTTGCTTAAGAGTTGTGGCGTCCCAGAAACTGTTTGCAAAATGAATCGAATTTTAACAGTACCACATATATAGAACTTTTTTTAGGTGTCATCTTTTCAGAAAATGCCTTGGTATGTACAGATGTGGGTCAATGTTTTTGCGAGATGCCAGCCGAGCGGACAATTACTCACTTCCCTCCACTGGCAGCCAAAAGATAACGCCAGCTGCAGAAAATTTAATAAATACACATATCTTTCTTTTTATGTATAACACTTTCAAAAGAAATAATTGCGCCATTGCGTCAGACTTTATCTGAAGAGTGCGCGGCGACGAAAATAGCCTAGCAGTCCAAAAATGGTAAAGAACCCGAGAGCATTGACTTTCAATGTAAATTAAAGGAAGCATAGAAACATAAATAAAATAAACTATAAGGAATATAAAGAGAATTTTTATGGGGTTACAAAAACTGGCGAAACATCTTTGGCAGCTCGCCAAATAAATTGATGGATCCACGGATGGCCCAATAGCCCCCGCCCAGAAATAATAACTTGGTGTGTGCTTAATTTTTAATGAGGAGCATATTCGGTTGTCTCACTCGCATTTTTTATTTCAATAGTATTAAAGTATCGAATTATATATGTTGTTGCTTTTTGTTTTTTATATCCATATATTTATGCGTTCAGGGTTTCCTGCTTTCTTTCTTTCTTTTTTATTTACGAAAAATGTCCGGGAGTGGTGTAGGCGGGAGCGGGAAAGGAAGGAAGCGGGATCGGGACCGGTGGCGGTGGGGGGACTGGGTTCTCCAAGTAAGAGAAGTAGTGTTATGAAAGCGCGAAAGAAGACCTTAGACTTGAAGTGTTGCCTAAACATAAAAAAGCCATTTAAATATTGAATGCTGGGTAATGCTCGTACGCAGTTATTTAGTAACGCTAGCGTTATGTAAAAGGTAAATGGCAATCTGGTCGGGTTCACGCAAAGAATGTGTCTCCAGGAGCGCCGCCAACTCAGACATAACAGAAGCTAGTGCTTTAATGCTAATAATGCATTTGGCCGCACAATTCCGTTAGGATGTCGGTACGATACGGAGAGAGAAGCAACTGACTTACTGACTTATCGGAAGAGTGAGAGAACGAACTACCTACACTGAGACGGACACGGGGGCGGAACACAAAATCTGGAGTGTAAACACCTATGCGAGTGTTGGTGGTATCTAAGTTTTAGCTTGACAAAGTTCTCCCCATTCTCGATCTCAACTTGTACAAAAAATGTAGCAGTGTTTCCATTTCTCGATCTTCAGTTTTTCCCTTCTAACCACATAAATAGAGTAAAAATAGAGCACCGGGGATGGATCTCCAAATAGTTTACATATATAAATATATATATAGGCATATTTATTTATATTGGTTGGTATTTTTTCCTGTGTGTTTGCTCTTGCTGCTTGCTTTGCCTCTCCTTCCCTTCGCAATATTTCCGTGGCTCTCTCCCTTCTTCCTCTCGCTGTCCGTCCGTCTGTCAAATTCAAATCTTCTCTCACTCTCTCTCTTAGTTCTTTCTCTTCTTCTGTTTGTATAAAACCTGCGTATGTGTGTGTGAGTGTGATTTGCATGTATAAATATACATAAAGATCTTTAAAAAATTTGCCTGCTCATTTTCTTCAAGTATCTGGTTGTTGTTGTTGTTGTTTACATTGAGAGTTTCCAATACATTCGTGTGTGGACTTGGTTCGTCTTTGATTTAGCTTAATTATGGGGATGCGCTTCAGTTTTGAGTTTTCCTTTTATTCTTTTTTTTATCGTATAAACCAAAAAGTTTTAAATATATAATAATGCAGAAATTTATAATTTTGTTGTAATTGGGTAATTATTTTGCGTTTGACATTTTTAGCAATTGCATTTACTCCTTCTTCCGTTTCTCCTGCTGCTACACACAAAAAACCGCAAATTCTTTTCTTGGCCGTTGATGGTTTTACTCCATAGATCTTTAAATATTAATAATTACTTTTTTAATGTGTTTTTGTTATTAGTTCATTTACGGTTTCTTCTCATATCAAATTGTTGCTGCTGTCGCTGTTGTTGTTGTTGTTGTTGTTGTAGGTGCATGTGTGTAGGTGTGTGTTATGTGGATGATGGGGTTGTGTTGGTGTTTTGTGTGTTGATTTATTCTCCTAGTACCCGCAAGTAATCAGATAATCTCCAAGTTTCTCTACCACGGAAGCGGCCTGCTGGGGCTGAACGGGATCCTCGTAGATGGACACGATCACGGCTGTAATATATAAAAATGAAAATTAATTGATTAGTAATAATACTCAGGATATGTAATATAAGTCGGATAACTAATTTTCATTTATACATTTGACTCGCAGTTAATGGAACTCTACGCAGTCAGCTTTTTCGAGACAAAGACAACTTCTAGGTTTATCATCCTATCTATTTTCTATAGAATTCTATTATCAGTTAAAAAACCCCCAAATAGGCGTATTAATTGGACAAAAGACTCGAGTCATCCATCAACCAACAATTTGAGCATAATAAGTTGAAATTCTTATCAATTTTCCTTGTTGCTTGCGCCTGTAATGCGAGGTAATAATAATAACTGGTGGTAAAAATCTGAAGAAATCCAGTAGTCCGTCTATCCGGTTACCGATGATGCTCTCAAAAGCGAGGAGAAAGCCGCCGCAATCAACAGCGGAGAAATAAAAACTAACAGTATATTACAACAGCAGCAAGCAGCATGGCATCGACGACAGATAGAAATTATGAATAAAGAGAGCCCGGGTCCGGGAGCAGGGGCCCGACGCGGTCCGAGGTGAAAACCGGACAGGCCATCGTCCACCGTCCCGGCGACACGTCAAGAGCAAACCAGAACACGGGGCCCCAAATGAGACAAGTCTCGAGTTGAGTGGCTAACACACATTAATCAAATGAGCAGAAAAGTGATGGAAGCCTAATTGATTGAGCGCGCAGAGCAGAGCAAGCAGCTCAACTCAACTCAAATCGAAGCGTGAATGGAAGAGCAACAGCTCGCCCCGGGGGTCAATAAACCGGGGCCAGCTTCGCTCTTTCAGCCGATAAGCCAGACGAGCAAAATATTAAAAGCCTCACCTGCGGTGACCTGCTGTCAGCTCTTAGCCGGCTGTTGTGCGCTTGAAAACGCCCCATCTAAGGAAGGCTACTAAGATTATCCAACAATTATGCATTGAAAACACTACAAAAATACCTACTCTCGTTCCAATGGTGTTATTTATCCTATCGACTAAAGAAAACCCTAGTAAAAACCAAACTAATATTATACGTAACCAAATAATTAAACCTATTTGCGAAATTTTGTGCATAACAAGGCGAATATGTAGCTACCTAACTCTTTTTTAAAAAGGCTAGATTTAACCACAAAATTACAGTTTTACTGCACTGATGAATTGCTTACATTCATTAAAATGTTATCACTCCCCCAATACCCAACAAGTGCGATTATATACCTGAATATCCATCAAAAACAAATGGAATAAAATAAAATGTTATACATCCAAATTTTAGAAGAGGGAAAACTATCAAGTGACATTTGTTGCTTCCTATAATATGTAGTATTTGCCCCCGCCAACAGTTGGTTTCTCAAGCATAACCGAGCAGAGGCATATCGAATGGCGTTACCCTTAACTCTGACGGTTAAGGCGAATCATAAACAATGTCAATTTGCGGGCTGGCGGCGCTTCAGCAAATCTTTGCCGTCAAAACAGCAACCCGACGACGGCACTCGGTCAGATATTAGATAGATCAAGTAGAGTGTAAATGTGTAATTTTGTGGTAATGTAAGTAGACCCCGTTCTCAGTTCAAGCCCAGCCAACCGTTCAAATGACCCGATCAGCTGTTTTGGAGGCGGCTCAATGGACGACTGGCGCCCGACACAAGAGAAAACGAGTGTGTTGGCCGGGTCCAAAGCCTACTGGCCACGGAGGAGGAGAAGAACCAGGCAGAGACAGCGGCAGAGACAGGCCAGAGCCAGAGCCAGAGCCAGAAACACGGCCAGACAGAGACCAGTTTGGATTATTTTTACCATTTCTTGCCCATTTTCCTATTTTTATGCCGCTCCTATACACTGTGCAACGTCGTTTGCACTTGAAATGGATTATGGCAATAACCTTGAGCTTGTCGTTGCATTGGCGGAGCGGAGGGTAATGTGTGTGCTGTGTGGTGTGGTGTGGTGTGTGTGGTGCGCAACAGTTGCCGCAAAAACTGTACAAATATGGACGCACGGAACGGCTGACGCGTCAGCAAACAAACTGGTCGTAAATGCAAACAGCAGCAGCAGCAGCAACAAAAAATCAAAATTAGCTTCTTGCCATTGAGGCAATGGCTATCTGGGGGGAATGAGTGTGAGCGGGAGCAGGGGGCAGTGAGCTCGCCAACTGCCAGCGGCATTGACATGGCCAACATTTCTTGTTGTTGTTTTTAGCTAGAGATGCTGAAAAACGTAACGACGCGTCGCTTGTTGACCCAAAACATGGAGCAGCAGTAGCGACACATAAAATAATAATGATAATGATCCCTAGTTTACCACCACTCGCTTTTCGGTCTTGCCAATTGGCTTTACTTCTGGGTACAAGTTGAGTTCCCACCCTCTCATTTTGAGCTACCAAATTTCGTTAAGAGCCACCAAAAAACTTATCTGGCGGGGCCTGGAGGGTCTTTGGATTAAATTCTTTGCACCTACGATAAGTCGGCGAAATTGAGTGGTATTAAACCTTTTGGTGCGTTGTCTGTGTGCGTTTGCTTTCGGATTGCCGTTGTTCATACAAAGAAACAGGTGATAACGGTTATCAGGGCGGGGCAGACATCCCATCGATAACGTGGAATGGTAACTTGAATTCCCTAAAGTTTGACATTTCAGATAGTAAACCATATTGGGAACTCTATGTGCATTAGATCTATGAAGTATTTGTAGAAACTTTCCAAAACTGAAGCTACAGGGTTAGTCACAGTTAGCCAATCAAACGTGTGAGTCAAGCATAATAACCAAGAAAGGAAGCCTACGGCTACCTTGGCTAACCCAAGCTGGAAGCTAAATTAATCCTGTGGGACTAATAAGATAGCTAGGCCCCTATTAATTATATGACTAAACTGGTTCTCCTTAAAAAAGAAAGCATAATAAAAACCAAACCACTCATTTATATTGATTTTAATATTCTAATATCTAATATTTCTATATTCTATTTATTTAAAGCTTCCGAATTTCGTAATTAAAAATTATTTATATTGTCACAGAACAGATAGTTAAAAGCATAAAGCTAAATTTTGTTTTCTTTATAGATTTGGATGACTCTAAAGATATTCCAATATATAAATCAAGCCAAGAGATTTACCACTACAAAGATCTGACGTTTAATTAAAAATTATATATATATATTAATATAAATAGTAACTAGCACCTATCTCTGTCTCAGTGTTTTGCATTTTCCAGAAAGTTTCCTATTAAGCTAAACAATATAAACTCCTTAAACTTTTAGCAAACTTATGTATATGTTTTCAACGGTGTAATTCTTACTGTTATGTTCCGGGTATCTAATGGTCGAGGCCCTACATCTTTCTCGTTTAATTTAGACGTTTTTTTTATATATTGATTTTAACGAATATTAGAAATAAAAGATTCGTAACCGAGTGATGAAGTCTGGAGTTTATATATAACTCAGTTAAACAATGAATTAGATTGCCCCAATATATTCCGTTTAAAGGCCAAAACTACTATAACGTAGAAGGAACATATAAAACTACGATATAATACAAATATCCTACACATTAAAGAATTTTAAGATGTTTTTATAAATTGCTAATATGGTTAATAGTTTATAAACATATTATCTATAGTTTTATCAATTTCTAGAATTGATCTAAAGGGGCTAGCCTGGAATTGTAGCTTGTAGGCTCACCTTGTGTTGTCTTCATGCAGTGCACTCCGCTCCGGCCGAGCTTGGCGCGCACCACGCGATCTGTGCCGGAGAGGTAAATGTACCGCTGGCCAGCGAGTGTTACGCCGTTGCTGGTGAGCAGGTCCTGCTGGTCAAAGCCGCTAATCAGTTTGGAGAGCTCCTCCTTTGTCACCTGCAAAATATGGGATGCGGGGAAGATGGGGTTTGGATTAGATAAGTGGCATTGCATGTGGAATGGCTTCCTGGGCTGCCAAGGGTCACGCACGCATTTCAATAAATTTCTGTGTCGCTGCGCGTCTGTCGTCATTTCTATGCGTCAGGGTGTGCAGCGGGGGAGATGGGATATGGGGCAGAATAGATATTGGAGTGGCGGCTCGCCCTTTTCAGGCGCACACACAACACATTAATTTCTGTTAAAATATCAAAGTAATCAGCAACGCACGGCGCAGCGGCAGCCCACGCAAACGCAAAGGCGAACCAACCAACCAACCACCGGCGAAAACCACCACCCATTTTGCCAATAGTTGGCAACAACACGCGCGCGGCCACATCGACGACGGCTGCCAACTCATTAACAAAAGGTGGTCGGGTCCATGCAAGCGGTGAAAGGGGATTTGAGAGGGGAAAAGTGCCAGGGGAGTGCCGTTGGCCATTTGGAGAAATTAAAACAAGTAGAAAGGATATGGCGAGAAAATCTATCACCTCGAAAGTATTCCACAGATGTATGGTTATACAGGGCCAATTCGGTGAATGCGCAGAAGTTCTGGCTTGAAAATTCAAGAAAACACAGGGCAAGGATATAGGAACTTCGGCTTGAGAAGTTACTCAGCCTCGTTTCTCGTCGGTTTCGGAAAAACAAGTTTGCGAACTTGAATGTCTTGTCTGGCCAAAAAAGAAAAAGAGTGGCACTCGCACACAGGGAGAGAGGGCGATAACGAGAAATAAAAGAGAGAGAGAGCGCGGGAGAGCATTCCAATGTCATTAGACTTGACCAAACCAAATGCAGGAAACAGCTGCTCATCATAGAGAGAAGGTAACGAAAATATACATTTTAAATCGAGTGTGAGTGCGAGTGTGATTAATCGTTACTCATTTTCTGCCCCTCCAAAACGGTGACACATGCGCACCTCGCAAAGCCACTCAAACACAGCATCGAGAAGTTTCTATTGAGCGGCGCGAGTGGGAGAAAGAAAGTATAGAAGAGAGAGGAGCCGCAATAAGCCGGTTTTTTGCGTTCAAAGTTATGCCAAATATTTTATTAAATTGAGCAGAGCAGACGTAGACAACAAACACTTAAAACAAACAACAACTAAATCTAAACTAAACAAATGAACAAAAACGGACATTTTGTCAACCTATTTATTTGCACAAAATAAGCCGCATATTTGGCCTTTTAAAGCAGGTTTTTATTTGGCGAGCCATTTTTGCGAAAAGGCTAATACAGAGGCAAACAAAAAAGTTGACTTTTTGATAAGCTCCCAGAATGGCTCTCGCTCCGGAGATTTCTAAAAACAGTCTGGCAAGGCTTTAAGAGCAGCTGATCAGATCAATCAATCGCGAAAGGAAAAAGATATATTCACCGTAATGAATCATGCGAATGAAAAATCGAAAAGCTAAAATCAAAAGTAGGTAAACTCAGGTAATGCGAAAGGGAGAAAAATAAACAAAAGGCAGATGGGAAAGCAATAGGAGATAATTGAACGAAAGTGATACGCGTGCAGAATATGTCAAGCGCTAAATGAGAGAGACAAGATAGAGAAAAAGAGCAGCAACAGTGACAGCGACGAAGAGATGATGACGTTGACAACGGACCAAAGCGGCTTATAAACTAAAATATTGCTGTGGCAAGACGACTGCCAACTCATGGCTGAAATCAGTTTATAATGCAATTGCGATATTGTTGGAAGCGACGACAAACAAAGCAAAAGGGAGTGGCTGAAGTCGAATGAAGCGCAACAGACGGAGAGCAGGATAAAAGCACATGGAGTCAGGAGGAAGTCGCACGCACACATTCAAACACAGAGAGAGCAAATAAACTCATTTATACAAAACCAAAAACGTGGCGCGCATACGAGAAATGCTCAAGAAATTTTAGGGCGCTCTCCCATGGTGACGCGGCATCAAGATATATATGTATGTATGTTTCCTCCACTTCGCTCCGATAAAGAGATTTTTTGCGAACAACAAAAACAATACAATAATACCAACACAACACAACATCGTATCGACGGAGACTGATAAAGGCGACCAACAGAGTGGGCTCTCTCTCTCCTGCTTCTGCTCTTCCTAGAAAAAGGGAGTGGATGCATTATCAAAATCAGTGTTGCACAGTGCCGAAAAACCAACATCTGCACATTTGAGGCTACTGTTGATATCACATTTCCCTCTCTCTACTACCATCCGTTGTTCTATTACCGCAATCCAAATCTAAGCTGACTAAGTCGGCGGCATGACTCACCGAAAACCACTAATGGCAATTTGATAGACGAGTGATTAAAACGGCAAATTGCTCTATGAAAATTAGTAATTGAGAGACAGCTCCTTATCTTAACACTAAGCTAAGATTAGAAGATGAATCTCACACGATCACGCACACACAGGCACACACACACACGGACTCGGAGGGGGCGAATAAGAGCTGGCTTGCGCAGAGAGCACCGCTCCAGGGGGTGAACTTGGAGAGTGCGATTGAGCAAGAGAGGGTGGGAGTTGAGTTGCTGCTGCTGCTGCTCCTGCTGCTGCGTTGCTCTTTATCAAACCGAAACTCAAACGAAATAATCATGGCGGCCATGCATGTGCGGCGCCTCCTTTGTGTGGGAGAGAGTGAGTGCGCGCGAGTCACACCCTTGAACTTGCGAAAATTCATTGTCAACTATGCGGCGCTTTTCCAGGGACACCCGCAAAAGGGATTACGATTTGCCGTATCCGTACTCACCTCAAAGCCATTGGATTGGGCCCAGATGTTGCCATCGTGTCCGGCGATGCACGCCTTGTTCACGCACTGCGAGGCCAGGAGTTGGTTGTCCACATAATCTTGCCAGCTCATGGTGCTTTGTTTTTGGTGGTCGTGGGTGCGGATTAAGAGTGGGTTGGTATTGGTTGGATATCGCTGGTTTACCGCACGGCGCGTCTCTTCTCTTTTTCGTTTCGGGGGTCACTCGAAATTTGCAGGGAGACAAAGGAAAATCGCTAAGCTGACGATTTTTCTTTCTCGGGGTTACTAATTTCGAACTGCAACGAGAAGGTGGAGAGAGAGGTAGACATAAATTAACATTTATCGTATCGTATCGCAAATCGCATAAATAGCCAATCGTCGTCGCCCCCCCCCGCTAGTTTCGCAAACTGTACGCTCCACGCTCAAGTTGGCTCATTTTCTTTTGGGCTTTTTCTTTCTTTACTTTGTTAGTATCGCTGATTACTGACTTTGTGACTTGGCTGGGCGATAAACTAAGCGCACATTTTGCAACAGCGACAACGAATCGAATTTTATTCCTCCGAAAAACTCACATATACACACACACTATATAGGCACAGCCACACGACAACGAACAGGCGGCGAGGGGGTAGAGACCAAAGACTGAGACAGAAACAGGGACCGTCGTACGGCAAGCAGCTCCAACGACACACGTCCGACTTGTACAAAGTGAGAAATTGAAATTGACTCAATTTAATTGAGGGATTGATGGTAGAGCTGGTCGACGGCCACTCTCGATAGTATCGATACATCGAGTGCTTCGTTGCGATAGCGATAGCGCCCGCGAATACAAATGAAGGAAGTAGTGTACGTGCCCAAGCTTAGTCACCGCCACACAGATGATTACGTTTCTGTCCCCATTGCCGACTCAAACTTCCTTGAGCTCAAAACAGCTCGTCAAATTTCAGCGTGAGCCGCACTATCGATGTTTTGGTTCCGATAGCGATTGCTGGCTCTCTGGAAAAACCCGCTCAGAAATGCCGCAAAACACTCAATCGTGAGTCACTCTCATCCACTCTGCGAATCTCGGAGCGAGAGCGAGTGCAGCAGGTCTGGAGCGTGCGTGTGTGCGAGCGAGATGGGCGTGTGCGGCGGGCCGTTATTAATCTGCCGGCAGCGGACAATGCAAATGAGTGAGAGAGAGCAGACGATGACTCAACGGGTGTTGGTGAGTGTATTATGAATCGCCTTTCCTGGCCGGCACAGAGTGTCATAAATTAAAAATAGACATTTAATTTCAACACCTATATGTGGGCGAATTTTACTTATAGTTCGGTGCTACGCCAAATTTTTTCGCACAAATTTACCGGCAGCTGAACTTTTCCCCACTTCACTTTTTGCACACACATATACACACACAGACACGACGACGCAACGCCGCCCGGACATGTGTGGGTTTTGCTACTCGATTCATGGCGCAAGCTTACACTCCAGTCGCCTTCATTTTCACAATTTACCCCAACAGTTGGTCAATACACTAAATATCAGGATAATAGCTAGGATTTCAAAAAGTCCCACTTACACTGTTCACGAAATCGGCAATGAATCTGAGTGACCGTTTCATAGAATTCTCAAAACATCGATGCCGTATCGAAACTGCCGATAACATCTTACCGGCACTATCGATTGTTTTTAGACATCGCGATAGAACAGAAAAACTGTTATAAACTTTAATAAAAAAGAAGGGCATTGTAGATTGCCAACCACTGCATTCACACTGGACTTGGCAAACAAATGGGATCTGGATCTACATTAATATCCTTTGGTTTCAAACATACTATGGGTATTGAGAAGAGTAACCAGTTTCTGTCTACTGGTAATTTACAAATTTCTATAGTTCGTAATTTATTCGCTGTAAAACTTAAAACTCCACTAAAAGCAGAAAAAGATGCACACTTATTGGAGTGTAAAATTAGTTTCTTTAACTAAACACTAAAAAGGTTACGCAACTAAGAATAAACCGAAACTGAAATCGCGGAATAGCCACTTTATATAGTATACACAATAGCCACAATATAGTTTGTTAGATTTGATAAAGTATTTTTACAATATATATTATTATATTTTTGCAATATTTATATAAAAAATAATATATATTTTATAAAAAATAAACAATAAATAGCGTAAGAAATACCGTAACTTTAAGACCGACAGTAATGTGAATAGGATGAAGCAGTAAAGTTTTTGCGAATATTTTGGAAACCAAATCATTCCATTCCAGCATTACCCTTTCTTTACTTTACGCTATTTTAAACATTTTCGTTTGTGATCTATAAGTAGGGCATGTTCTAAAAAGAGACGTCACTACGGTCGTTATTCAGTATTTCGTAAAGGGGGCTTTTACTTAATTATTTTTATTTTGTGGATGATATGCATTTGCCCAAGATTACCATTGGCAATTGAGAAGGAGGAAATTAGATGTCTTGCGGCATTCAACCGGGAAAAAGCCTACTGATCTGTGGTGCCTCACTGCATTTTTTTTATTGAAATATATATATAATAAATCAAAAAAACAGGAAATTAATGTTGTATATATGGTATTATATACTAAGATGGTATTTAATTTTAGACGCCGGTATTTTTTTTATTTCCCACGGTCACACTGGCCCGAAACATTTGCCTTACATTTTGTTTACTTACTTAAAAACCGTTAAGAGATTGGTGCACTTCCACAGTTTGCTTGCTTCCCGTTCGTAAGTGTGACCAACCACCGTGGAGGAGGAAGTGCGCTTAGCGATGTAGTCTTTTTATATACGTCAAGTTAGCGACGAATCGGAACGGCGGGAAATGGAAAACGGAGGGGGTTTTTTTAATTTTAACCTTGAGTTAAGGAGAAGTGGTAGAAGTCGAATGGTTCCAGGACTGGATACTGAGACTTTCCCTTCTACCAATGCGACAGGGCGATCTGGCAGGCTGCTTTGCAATGGCACCTTAAGATTTCCAATAGCAGTTGACTGCTACCTCGTATTTTGTAGTATTTTGTAGCATATTTTCAGGTTTAAGCGGCTTTTACAGTGGTTTTGGAAGACTTGTAGCATACTTTTAGGGCGCACCGAGCATTCTGTGTATGTCATAAATGCTGCCGGCGGCCCCTGCTGTCGCCTGCTGCAGTCCTTAAAAATAACCATAGCTAAGCCAAACCTGATCTGTGGTGCCTCACTATATTTTTTTCTTTATATGTATAATACATATAATAAATAGGAAAAATTATGTTGTATAAATGATATTATATACTGAAATGGTATTTAACTTTAGACCGTACCGTCCGGTCTTTTCTATTTCCCACGGTCACACTGGCTCGAAGCATTTGCATACGTCATATGTTTACTTACGTAAACTGTTAAAAGCTTGGTTCACTTACGCAGTTTGCTTGCGGCCCTTTCGTTAGTGTGACCAGCCACCGTGGAGGAGGAAATGGGCTTAGCCATGTCGGCCTTTTTATCATTTTCTAGGGTCACACTGACTCGAAGCATTTCCGTTACGTCAAAAAAGGTTACGTTTTATTCTTTGCGTTCTGCTTGCGTAGTGTGACCAGCTGTCAAAGAGGCCGAAATCCGCTCCTTTTCCAGCGAAGTTTGGCGAAAAACGGAAAGCCCGGAGAGCCCACTTTTTCGCTCTCTCTTTTGCTCTTGGTTAAAAAATCGTAGCAGCACGTGTGTAAAAAGTGCCAAAAAATTGTGGGAATATGTTAGTATAATCGTTAAATTAAGCGTCCGAAGAGTGGAAAGCGGCTGGGCGAACCCGCTGGCCGTCGACTGCGCTCGGTTTCAGGCGAATTAAAGCGTGCGGCGGTAGAGAAAACTTAATTTGAAAATTGTGACGGTCAGAAATATGTGAAACACAAAGGAAAAAATTACACGACGGCTGTCCACCGAATGACAGACCGAAACGGGAAGTGAGCTGTCGAGAGAGAGAGGGAGTGAGAGCATGGGGGTTGTTCCATTGGCGTTTTGCTGTGGATTTGGTACTTCGTATGGAATACCAAAATGCGAATAAAGCGAATTTATTTTCGCTGATGACGAAGGCGTTTGCTCGGCGGCCATTTACCTGCCACTTGACTCATCCGCTCGCCTACTCATCACTGGACAGAGACACTTCAATGCCGTAGCAAATTCTATCTTTAGTCAATTGCTACATTTTAGGCTGTTACCCTGCTCCGCAACGCTCTCCCCTCGCTCTCTCTCTCTAGCGGTACACGCATTAACAAAAAAAAAATACGCCAGTCGGCTTTGTGGCCCTACTGCCATTTTCCACCGGCTACTACCATTTTTGCGAGCTGCGAACGTTAAGCAATACTGGCACAGCAGTTACGTGCCTAGCCCATATCGCTTGACTGCTCTCGCAGAGGCAGCAACCACTGACATTGACAACGAGATGCTAGGGTCGTCTCGCTCGCACACACGCTCAGGGGCGGCGCTCGACGCTCAAAAGGCCGCCTAGCGGTCGTCGCAGCTCGCAGTCTCATTTTTCGTACGTGAAAACACAGAGCTATCGTGACTGAGAAATAAAAACACATTCGTCACTCGACTAGCAAGAATTCTCCATTACACATTAGTCTCAACTGACAGCAGAAACAGAAATTGTTTAAGTGAACTGTGGTCAAGTCGTCGAAATTCCGGATATAAATCTATCTAGTCAATTTTTTATCGTTGACAATGTGAGTGCAGCTCCTGTTTCGCGGCCGACGGTTGTCAAGCGCGATTCGATGCGCCTCAACATAACCTAGAAAATGCGGCTGGAAAATTTTCACCACTCCCCCCTCCAGTTTTGTAGACTACGTATTAACCCATTTTCCATGTCTCGATTCGCAGGGATGATCGAAGTGAAATAGCTCAGGATGGTCCCGCCGGCATGGACCCCGAGGGTGTCATCGAGTCCACCTGGCATGAGGTGTACGACAACTTTGATGAGATGAACTTGCGCGAGGAGCTGCTGCGCGGCATCTACGGCTACGGTTTCGAGAAGCCGTCGGCCATCCAGCAACGCGCTATCATTCCTTGCGTGAAGGGTCGCGACGTCATTGCCCAGGCGCAGTCGGGTGAGTAAGCTTTAAATCCCTCCCCTCTTTCTCCGGCCCGTGGCATAGCGAATCTTTCGAGAATGTCAAAAATGCTAAAACAACAAAAAAAAAGTGGATTGAATGACTCAGCGCTCAGCGTCTGAAATTTCTATCTGTAGTTGCTCTTTGCGCTCTCTTTGATTTTCATTTCTCCCATTCCAAGTCTCTCTTTGCATTAGTGTCTCTCTCTTTAGGCGTTTTTACGCTTGCGCGCCACTTTTCGCTAGCCAGCTGCGTTTTGTGGCGCGTTTTACGACCGCCTGGGCAGAAGAAGAAAGTTCCTGGAAAGAAAGTCAGACTTTCTACCTAGCTGTTAATGCTTATCTCTTGCCAATTCTACCCCATACCCGCTACCTAGAATCCGATCCCATTTCGCACTAATTCGTTTTCAAGAATTTTGGGTAGGGAAAAACGAAAATGAGGAGAAGGAGAAAATACAGAAAACACCTGCCCTTTTTATTATCTGCTGCAACCCCTGCACATACAGAAAGATCCTTAGAACCTTATGTTCCGCATTAGAAAATGTTAAGAAGAAGAATGCCGTATATCACTCTTTTCCAAAAATGGTGTTTGGGGGATTTATAAATATAAAAACAATGAACTATGTTAAATATATGCTAATCAATTTACGTTCATCCCCATTGCTCCTCCGCAGGAACTGGCAAGACTGCCACCTTCTCGATTGCCATCCTTCAGCAGATCGATACGTCCATTCGCGAGTGCCAGGCCCTGATCCTGGCCCCCACTCGCGAGCTGGCCACGCAGATCCAGCGCGTGGTAATGGCGCTGGGCGAGTACATGAAGGTGCATTCGCACGCCTGTATTGGCGGCACCAATGTGCGCGAAGATGCCCGCATTCTGGAGTCTGGCTGCCACGTTGTTGTGGGCACTCCCGGTCGCGTCTACGACATGATCAATCGTAAGGTGCTGCGCACTCAGTACATCAAGCTCTTTGTCCTGGACGAGGCTGACGAGATGTTGTCCCGTGGCTTCAAGGATCAGATCCAGGATGTGTTTAAGATGCTGCCACCAGATGTGCAGGTCATTCTGCTGTCGGCCACCATGCCACCGGACGTGCTCGAGGTGAGCCGTTGCTTCATGCGCGAGCCAGTTAGCATTCTGGTAAAGAAGGAAGAGCTGACCCTCGAGGGTATCAAGCAGTTCTATGTGAACGTGAAGCAGGAGAACTGGAAGCTGGGTACATTGTGCGATCTGTACGATACGCTCTCCATTACCCAGTCGGTTATTTTCTGCAATACCCGTCGCAAGGTTAGTAGTACCCTCATCTCTGATTATCAATGTACTCCAAGTACATTAAAAAAAGTGGTTCCAATCATATTTAAAATATAAACTTTGTGTTTCAGGTGGACCAGCTGACCCAGGAGATGTCGACCCACAACTTCACCGTCTCGGCCATGCACGGCGACATGGAGCAGCGGGATCGCGAGGTCATCATGAAACAATTCCGTTCAGGCTCATCTCGTGTCCTGATTACCACTGATTTACTGGCGCGCGGTATTGATGTGCAGCAGGTGTCGCTGGTCATTAACTATGACCTGCCCTCCAACCGTGAGAACTACATTCATAGGTGAGTTAACCAATCCATCTCTTTGACCAACCAGTTCTTAAATACTATGTTTTTCTCTCTGCTCAGAATTGGTCGCGGTGGTCGTTTCGGTCGCAAGGGTGTTGCGATCAATTTCATTACAGATGATGATCGACGAATCCTTAAGGATATTGAACAATTCTATCACACAACCATTGAGGAAATGCCTGCTAATATTGCCGATTTGATTTAAATATTTTTTCTGTTGAGCCGCAAAAACAACTAAGAAGTAAAATTCTAAATAAAAAAAGTGAGTGAGCAACAACAAAACAGCAAACCAAGAAACAGCGGAAAATCGATAACAACCGAACGCATAAATAAAAAAATTTAAATAAAGTTAAATATTTATTATTCAACAACAACAATTCAAAAAGCAGAGCAAACCAACCATCGAGTAAGGACTAGACACTGAAAAACAACGCTTGCATTAACAACAGCAGCAACGGCAACTACATCAGCCAAACATGGCACCAACATCTTGCGGACGCTGGGGCAACAAACATCTCGTCGAAAAGCCGCAACGAAGACCATGTAACCATTTAGTCCTTCCCTGTGTAACATCAATTTTAAAACTGCGTCGTCAACCAGCAGCAACAAATATATACAAATATATACAAAAACAATTTGCATCTATCTAAAAAGAGAAAATATTTAAAAGAGAAACAGATTCAAGGCACCACTTGCTAAAACGGGCTAACAACTAAACGCAAAAGCCACAACATCCAGAACATCTTTTTGCCACACCTTTGTTTTAGCGCTTTTCTAGAACTATTGATAAAAAATATATTAAAAACAATACAAAAATACATATGTACACATTATGTTTAAATATACCAAGCCTAAGAACAGAAACAGAATCTACTAAACACGCCTACGTTGCTCAAACATATACATTGAGATCAAATACGTCAGCTGTATATATAGTCTATAGGTAGGCTTTTTTGGAGGAGGTGTGGCTGTGCTATCTGGGTATTTGCCGGCATTGTTCCAAATATTTATAAAGAATTGATTTCCAAGTTTATTTTTACAACTTTAGTCCAGGGCACCGAAATTCCATCTTGGAGCCCCACATTCCAAGCAAAGCACCCATGAACTTTTAAGCCGGACAGAATATGCGAGCAAAGCAACTTTTAGCTCAAGGTGCTTGCCCTGATGTGTAGTTTTGTTTTTATAATTCTAGGCGCGCAGAAAGGTGGTTATAGTGCAGATGGGTATATGGAGCTCATATAAAGCTATACAACAGAGAAATGGCAGAAAATTTGGTATTACAGTTTTGATATGATATACATACATATACCTTTGTTGTTTCTATATTTGCAGTAAGCATTTGGGAGTTCAATTTAATAGAAATTAATTAAATATAACTATTTTCTTTCTCATCAAATATTTCGTATTACTCTCCTGCTTACAGGGAACCGCTTGGTAAGTAGTTATCCAAAACAGGTCAGTTAATATTGGGGTCCAGGTTTTTCTTTTATTTGTTTCCGCCGATAGAGCTTCAACATCGGCGTTTCTGCAAATATTCCACAAATTTTTATAAATTGTAAAAATATTAATTTTTTTTTCACTGGAACAAAAAAACAAAAGAAATAAATAAAATTATGATACAAAAAGATTACTGTTTTAATTACTTCAAATTGTTTGAAAGTCGTGTTTGGAGCGAAGTTTTCCACCTTTTTCATGAAGCACTAATTTTTCTCTGAGCTTTTTAAGTAGGAAGATGCACTTATCGAATAGATGTATCGCTTTTTTAAAAACATCGATAGTATTAACAGTAACATCGACATGTTTGCAGCCCTACACGCCGGTTCGGTCAATATCGGAAATATATATTTATAGTATGTTTCAAATCATGTGATTTGGTAAATTTGTATTTACAGGTACTAGAATAGAGATTAATTAAATATTTTATTATTATTTGACACCATAAATAAAAAAAGAATATATAAAATATAATTTTAAAATAATATCGATATGCAATATATTTGGCGACAAAACATCACGATATAAATATTAATTTCATTAGGAAAAATATCGATATATTATCAACAACCCTACCAGCTGCAGCGAAATCGGGTTTTTAATTTATTCTCTCACGCCGGTCTGGTCAATAATGTCAACTCGCTGACTTTGACCTCCAACTCTTTCCGTAAACAGTAGAATCGAATCCTTGCATCCGCGATGGGTCAAAAAGTGTCGCGCAGTGACTTTGAGTGGGTGTACACGGAGGAGCCACATGCCTCGCGGCGCAAGATCATCCTGGAAAAGTACCCGCAAATTAAGAAACTATTTGGCCACGACCCCAACTTCAAATGGGTCGCCGGAGCGATGGTGCTCACCCAGATCCTGGCGCTGTTCGTCGTGAAGGACCTATCGTGGTCGTGGCTGGTGTTGGCCGCCTACTGCTTTGGCGGAATCATCAACCACTCGCTGATGTTGGCCGTGCACGAGATCTCTCACAACCTTGCTTTTGGCCACAGCCGCCCGATGCACAACCGTATCCTGGGTTTTATTTGCAACCTACCCATCGGCCTGCCCATGAGCATATCCTTCAAGAAGTACCACCTGGAACATCACCGGTACGTGCCACTGGATTATGGGAATCGCTACGATTCCATGACGTCTTCCGGGAACTCGCGCACACACCCACACATGAGAATTTGTTTTTGTTGGGGCGTAGTCAGCCGCACAGTAAACTGTGAAAATAGCCCCTTACGCCCGCCAGTTGCCCTGCCCATCCCCCTGTGTCGTTCAATTTACCCATTAAACCGCGTGTGGCGCGCGTTGCCCAACACTACCCCCGTCCCGTTCGCACCGTGATAAGCTAATGAGTCAATTCTCCATTCCGCTCCGCTCACCGTTCGGGGAATAGATGAGTTTGGTTTTGGTCATCGAGTGCGTCTGAATTGGCCCGATAAGATTACTCCCGCTTAAATTTATAGTCCATATATGTACTTAGTAATATGCATATGTCGTACAACTCAATTGGTCACGTAGCTCACTCAAGAGCCGAGCCGGCTGAGTTGAGTCACTTTGTTATCGAAGGTCCCACCAAAAGATTTTTTGCAAAAGTCCCCAATTGAATTATAGTCCAAAGACAAAAACAAAATCTACACACTACAATCACTTCAAAAATGCCATGTTTATGTTTACGGTCACCCTCATTCACCCAAAGTATACGGTAGATAAGCGTTTATCTAATCTCTTAGGTGCGATCGTTGTGGATCGTTGAATGTCGCTCAACAACAGTTCGTATATATAAGAAAAAATCACACAGGTTCCAGATTGGCTGGCCCCAGACGGGAAGTCTCTCCTTGTAACCAATGCAAACTATTTATTGTATTTAAGGGATGTGGCTGAAGGGATATCTCCTCTTTATGTGCAGTTCATTTATAAGAGCTTGTAAATAACATTTGAGCGTTTCCCTTTGTGGTAGGTACACGAACATAACCGTAAAATCTTTCCCGCCCCCCATATCTGAACAAAATACTTCATCGGTTGAATGTTCTCAGCTGAAATTTTCACATAACGCTATTTCAATATTTTATAAAGAGCCATTCGGCTAAGCGCTCGGTCATCGAGAGTCAGCAAATGAGTTGCTTAGAGTAAAAGTCCTTATTTATTTATTATTATTTTATTTTGCTTTCACAATTCTGTTCTCTTGAAAGGCTTGTATTTGTATCGCCAGCGTCAAAAGTGCTGGCTGGAACTAAAGATAAAAAATGGGGTTTCTTGATGACTTTTCAAGTCATGAGTCTTTTCTTAAATGATCCGCAAATGAGACTTGTTTTGGAACAGCGACTGTTGTTTACCAACTCAGAAGTATTGTGTTACTTATCTATGTATTAATTAGATTACAGTTTACAAGATCTCTAATTGTTATATTTGATTTGCCATTGCAGTTACCAGGGTGACGAGGCTATTGATACAGACATACCTACACTGCTGGAGGCGCGCCTGTTCGACACGACATTCGGAAAGTTCCTGTGGGTGTGCCTGCAGCCGTTCTTCTACATTTTCCGTCCATTGGTGATAAATCCGAAGCCACCGACGCGCCTAGAAATCATCAACACAGTGGTGCAGTTGATGTTTAACGCGTTAATCGTTTACTTTTTGGGCTGGAAGCCATTAGCCTACTTGCTGATCGGCAGCATTCTAGCAATGGGTCTTCATCCGGTTGCCGGGCACTTCATCTCGGAGCACTACATGTTTGCCAAGGGCTTCGAGACGTATTCCTATTACGGCCCGTTGAACTGGATCACCTTCAATGTGGGTTACCACAACGAGCATCACGACTTCCCTGCGGTACCCGGATCCCGACTACCGGAGGTGAAGCGCATTGCCAAGGAGTTTTACGAAACAATGCCCCAGCACACTAGCTGGACTCGAGTTTTGTACGACTTCATCATGGACCCAGCGGTGGGCCCGTACGCCCGCGTAAAGCGTCGCCAGCGAGGCTTGGCCTCCTAAGCGATTGAATGATGATATTTTAAGGTTTCCTGGCCCGAATGCAATCTCAGCGTTTGACATAAAGCGGCTTTTTATACATGTATATTGTAGACAAAATTTACCACGCGAGGACCGGAGCCGAAGGGGACACACCTGCTAATCTCCAAAGAAGATGATTAGATAAAGAAGGCACTCAGACACTCGATACGTCTGCTTTGAACAATTACGTGTATATATATTATCTGGTATTAATGCTAGCCTGTGAGCTTAGTGTGGATCGGTGGCCTGACTAAGGGAACACTTTCGAGCGCTTTAATTAATTGTTACCTCATAAGTTGAAAAGCCTATTAAATCTAGTGTGTAAACTACTTGTCCTATTGTATTATTGAATTAGACTTTTCGATGCATATATATATTTATATTGCTTTCAAGAACATAAATGTAACTTCACAACTATATGCGTTTTTGTTTTATTTCAAGATATTCCTGATTCGGAAACTATTCCTTTGATAATTTTGAAATCTAAGCAGCTTCAAGGAATAACAACATATTTTAGCTAAATAAAAATGTCCACATACCATTGTAATGAGGCTCGCCGACTAAAGCACGTGAAGTGATCTGCTTATTGCAATGGCTTGCGTGCCGCACGTCATGTGGAAATGTGATATTTTAACGTAGGCTATCAACTGATAATAATAATAATTTCGATAAGCCCCTATCAAATGGCACAGAAATACGGTTATATGATTGCTATTGGACCTTGAAAATTAAACTATTAAACCGAGTACACCTATTAATTTCTATGTAGCTATTAGGACACATTAGATGGGCAATCAAGCTTGATTTCAAATCAAAGATAAATGCGATTTAGGTAATTTGAATTCTATAAAAAAGTGGACGGATCAACTACATGAAGGTCTGAAAACCTTAATCATCATCAATCAATCATCACTTATACCATATATGACATCGGGAATACCAAGATTAATATTCAAATATTTTTTAAATTAAAATAGAGCGACAGTCGCCTAGTCTTGACTTAGAAAATTGTGCTTGGTGGTCCCATTTCACTAAAAGTTTACAAAACACCGGTTGCCTACGGACCCGATCAATCAATAAACCGCTCAATTTGTCTGTCTCTCGTTTTAAATGAGAGAGCAGTTTTGCTCTCTTAAAATCGTATGCTTTTTGACAGATCTTTGCGCATTTAACGGCGTGCAATGTACAAGCAAAGAAGGAAGAATCGAGAGTTATTTTTTAATCTGTTCTTTGAAAGAGCTTCGCATTTCATCTCTCCGATTACATTTGAGCGAAATCACTAGAGAAACAACAAAATCCGAGTCTTCACAGAGATAGACCGCTTTTCCGTTTCTTATTGGGAGCGGAACCAAAAGGTATAGTATGAAGTTACTGGGACTTAGTCCCAAAGCAGCTAAAAGGCTTTCTTACCAATTGGTAAACAACCAAACTATCTTTCCAAATTCCCATGTGTTATCTGTTATCAGTTTGTCGTATTTTTAAAACCAGGTGTTAATCTGCACACACCTGTGCCGGCAAGGAGTCACAAATGAATAATGAGTTTTGGTGTTTCCCGTAGGTATGAGTCGAGAATGTCTATAAATATTCTTCGTTCAGAAATCGGTGCTGTTTGTCATATTAAAGAATGTACAATGATGACCTAGATCTCCAATTAAAACAAGCTTGTATTTTTAATGCTATTTATATATAATTTATTTATATTATAGAATTACATATTTTGTGGGGAAGGTGTGTCGTGAAGGTTAATGTTTTTTTTACCTTTTTATTTGATTTTTATTTTCTTGGGACTATTCATTGAAATCATCGTACATTATGGACTTACAGAAATTAAATTGTTAATCCTTAATTGTTTGTTGTTTTTTTTTTGTGGTTTCGATTATCTTGGGTTGTCACTTGTTTAGTTTTTATACACATTAAAAAAAGATTTTACAAAGTGCTTTCGCGCTGTTTCTTTCATAACTTTAAGCATTGTTTTTGTTGTACGTTAATATTTTACCAAGATGTTTTGCCATTTTTTTTTTGTGTGTTTTTTATAAATTTATTTATTACTTCCAAGTTGTGGTTCTAGTCAGCTTACTAATTATAAATTAAAAATTATACATTTTTCATTGTATTTTTATAATGTAAACTTAGCTTTAAACTGCATTTTATATGTATGTATGATCGATCGTGTTTTATTAACAGGGTTTTCCTTCGGTTTTTTTGTTTGTTGTTTTAGATTAAACTTGGGGCTGGTTTTATATGCTACACTTTGAAATCGATCGTTTTCAAATAAACATTAAAACATACAAAGAAATATGGGTGTTTACAAGGCGCCACGCGTAAATTATTGGAAGAATGCGTTAATTTGTTTAAGTAAACAAAAATGTACATAAGTAAAAACAAGAGTTTAGGAAACTCGAAATAAAGTAGGGAGAATTCTTTGCTGCGCGCGCATTGTACGAAACTCAAGCCGAACACAAAAAGGGAATTAAATTAACAAAAACTAAGAATAGCAGGTAAATGGTAAATTTAAATAATAATAATAATAATAATTAAAACGTTTAACGAACGTAAAATGTGGCTGAAATTATAAAAAAAAACAAATATATGTTTTTCTTTATGTTTTTGTTTGTTTTCTTCAGTTTTTCACTTATACTACGCTTTCTTTACTATGCAAAAATTCTTATTACCTTTTCTCGTTCGGCTTTTTGTATTTTCCTTTCTTTCTTTCTGTTTTTAGTTTTTAAGAGTGTGTGTTTTACGTTTCCGGATGCGTAAATATATAGCTATATAATGGTAAATATATGTACTACAAAAACTTTCAAGTGACTTTTACTAAACATTCATCGTTTTGTCTGCAAGTTTCCTTTTAGTAGTAAAAATCATTGCGTAAAACACAAATCGGCTGTTACTGCAAAAAATCTAAAATCTATCGATCCTCATCTTCATCTCTACCGCGCCGATTGCGCCGCTGCCCGCTGCTTGCCCGGTGTCGTCGTCGTCGTCGTGGCCCCCGCCCCGGAGCCCAGAGCTGCCACCGCCACCGTTTTGGTGCATCGAATGCAGATATAGTCGTCATCCGCCTTGATCTGGCTGCGAATGAGGCCCACGCAGTACATGTGGAACCACTCGTTGCATCCACCATCGCACTGCACCCAATCCACTTCCCGTCCGGTGGGCTTGTGGCAATTCTCCGCCCGGCACTCTTCCTCGTCGTCCTCTTGGGCGGCCTGCTGTGATCGTTGGGCGTGCTTCTTCTGACCACCACCGGTCGTGTTATTGCTGCCGGCGGTTGCTGTTGCCTGGGCAGGATTACTGTTGGCGTTGCTGTTGCTGTTGTTGTTACTGTTGGTGTTGGAGTTATTGTTGTTGTTGGTGGCGGTTGTTGTAGAGATGCGCTTGCGCTTCTTGTGCGCTGAGCCAGGAGCTGTGGGAGTAGTGGTTCCCCCGGTTGCTGCTCCTGTATTGGAGTTGGTGTTGCCGCCATTTGCCTGCTTGTTCTCAGCATCGGCATCGGCGACTCCTGGAGCAGACGCTGCTGGCGATGCCTTCGAGGCATCACTCTTGCGTCCCGCCGTTGCACCCGTTCCCTTCTTGCCCGGCGTCTGCTTGGGCGTGTTCTGCTTCTTTCGCGGCACAGCCGAGTTCCCGCTGGCATCGTTAGAGCGTCGCTTGTTCTTGTTGCGACCGTTGTTGTTGTTGTTTGCCGAGGCCGTTGCTCCGCCACTGTTGCTGTTGCTATTGGGACTACTGTTTTGAACCAGAAGGCTGTCGTTGGAGTCCTCCGCACCAGAATTGGTGGTCAGCGGATTTGGCGGCGGCTGCTGCCGTTGGCGCTGCAAGTGCATGGCAACTCGCTCCATGGCCTCCGCTTCTAGTAAGGTTGGCGGCATCGTCTCCAGGATGCGCCACAGCTCGTATGTCTCGTCTAGGGAGACTTCTAGCAAGTCACCTTCCATCATCAGATCGAGCAGATTCTCAATTTCGCTGTCAGACAGCAGCTTTAGGAGATCAGAATTCGTCGTGTTGGTCACGGCGGTCACGGTTGTGGCGGCGGTGCGGTGCTCCTCCTCGTCGTTGCTGAACCCATCCTCGACTATACGTAGCCGACAATCGTCGTCGTCGTCATCATCGTCGGCATCGTCGGACTCGGTGGATCCGCTGGCATCTTTCGACAGGCTGGTGCGGCGGCGTGGCTTTCTCGGACTGTTAATATTGCCCACACCAGTCCCTCCGCCCTCGGATCGACGTTTCTGCTGTTGCTGCTGGGCGAGTATCGCATCTTGGGCGGCACTCACATCGGGACTACTCAGGGCCTTTCTGGCCCGATCCTGCCAATTCATTGCACGCTCCGCCAGACAGCGTAACGCCTCGTCTTCGGGAAGCCGGATGGGGAGTTGTTGCAACTGAACGAGCAATGGAAGGATGGTCTCTAAGCGGGGCCGCTTTGAGCGCACGCAGCTCGGACAAAGCCACTTCGGGCGATTCGTTCCGGCTCCTGGCCCGCCGCCTCCACCGTTAAGAATGCCATTATGATTCGTCGCAGATGGCACTGGGACGCAATCCTCGTGAAACCAGTCGCGGCACAGCTGACAGTTGAACATTACGTTGCGGAACTCTGACTTGCACAAGCAGAACATGTCGCGCAATGGATTCTTGGCCATGTTCTGGCGCCGTAAGTCGCGCATGTCTAGTAGCTCCTGCTCCTCGGCGTCCTTGAAACTGGCCACAATCTCAGCGGGATTTTTCTCTTTTAAAAAGTCGTCCTGCAAGAAAAATAAGGAATAGGAACGGCGTTATTTTTTTAATATTATCGCTATTATCGGTAGCTACGAAAAACAAAGGAAGTTTGAGTGTTTAGTTTACCTGGAATCGGGGCTTGAGATCCGAGTCAATATTGATGGCATCCGCCCGGGGCATAAGCACCTCCAAAAGCGTGTAAAACGTGCCCTTCTTGAGGAAGGCACACGCCGTATTGTCCTTCCACTGGTGCGCACTGCTGAGGTGGCCCTGCATCCGACTGAGCTCCTCCAGCTTAATGGGTATGTTCAGGCCGCGTTCGATCATCGCCTCGAGAGTGTGGCAATAGGTGACGTGGTTGTTCTGCTGCAGTTGCTCCACGGCCCGCAGCCATTCGCGCGCCTTGCGCAGCGCATCCTTCAGCAGGCCATGCGATGGCACCTGACCGTTAATATCGCTGGCCGACTTAAGGAACTGCTCGATTTCGGCTAACTCGTGCTGTTGGGTCAGCCTCCGGAAGTACTTGGCTGCCTGCGACTCCCAGGACTCGATGTCAGCCCCTATCTGCTGGAGCTTGCGCATTTCCCTGTCCACATACGGATCCGTTGGATCCAAATCGGCGCCTGCCATGTGCAGAAGGTTCTTCACGTCCTGATAGGTCAGCTTTGAGCTCGTTTCCCGCAATCCCTGCGAGCGCTTATACCACTTGCATTGCTTAAGTCGCTTCTGCAACAAATCGAGCTGCTGCAGCTCGATGCGAAGCGAGCTGCCCTCACTGATCAGCGTCTCCAGCTCACTTTCTTCCAGCGCTTCCAGCGTCAGTTGCAGCTGCCCGTCTGCACGCTCCACGAACTGTTTACCGAGCACAAGGAGTTCACGCACCGATGCCCCCTCGTCTATGATGCAACAGAGATTATCGATTTCCTGAACAAACAGCTCCAGTTCCTCCATGGTCAGTTTGTACTGAGCCGCCTCCTGGTTGTGATCGGAGCGAGTGCGAACCTGGAGAATGATAAAAATATAAAATCAAAACCAAAATCTTTTTAAATTTCGTACAAAAGATAAGAATTTTTTCACAAAATTGGTAGCTCTAGCTATTTTAGCCTGAGAGATGTTTCATACGGACAGACGGATGGACGGACATACAGATAGAGCTAAATCAACTCGCTTGGTGATGGTGGTCAAGAATGTATAACCTTTTTGGGGTCACATATGCTCACATCTGCCCGTTACATATATTCTCAGTTGGCACTAAGTTACCCCTGTACCTTATCGGGTATAAAGAGTAGTGCATATTATAGGGAACTCTAAAAATGCCGACCTACCTTATTGATTCCCAATTGTTGGATGACTGTAACACATTTCTCGGCCTCGATAGCCGCTGCGTTGAGACGATCGATTAGCAGCGACGATGGGAATTTCTTGGTTTCGGCCTCCTTGCACAACTCTTGCAGCTCCTGCAGGGTCACCGAAGTAGGTGTGTGGGCATCGACGATGTCACGACAACGGGATAGCCAACGTTCAAAGCTGTGCGCCTTCACCTTCAGCTTTTGTAGCATCAGCGGCATCTCATCCAGGGTGTAACGATAGATAAGCGTGTGCTTCTCTGGAGCACACCCGCAAAGTACTGTGTAATGGCGCAGGCAGACGATCAGCTTGTCGTTGCACTCGCAGGCCACTGCGGAAAGGAAGCAAGTGGTATTGCATTCCTGGCAATGGCGTTCGTCGTCGTTAACCAGCTCGAAGGCGCGTCGCTCAGCGCGTGTGACGCCCCATTCGAGGAGCGATTTTCGCAGCTTCTTCTCTGTGTCAACCATTTCGGCCATGTCGATGTAGCAGGCTGTGGCAATGCCGAACGTCAACTTGGCCGGCTCCAAGGCCATCTTGCAAACGAGCTCGTCATGCGAGAAGACGCAGAAGCGACGCAGCATAGAGTAGTGATTGACGCACTCGCGTCCCATCTTCAGCCAATCTGCTGGCGCAAAGTTGACCGCCTCCGCAAAATTGTAGCCCTGATTGAAGCCAGCATGATAGGCCCGGGGGAACGTGATCACAAACTCGCCGGCGTGTTGATCGGTTCGGAATACTGGTACTCGGTTATTCATCAGAATGTTGGGATTCATAATCGTCACCAGTTGATGTAGCAAGTCGGGCTGGGATGAGAATAGTTCCGGTGCTGCCTGTTTCATGGTCTCTTCGAATTGCTCGGCACAGGACCCCGGGACACCGTACCATGTCTTCGGCTCTCCCCAATGAAGATAGTTGATCGAGTAGCTCCAGTGGTCCTCATTGTGCCAGCAGAACGCAGCAAAGCACATGCCCACATACATCCACGGCGCGTTCATGCCGCTAATGTCTGCGTTGATGTGTCCCAGAATGGAGTCCTC
Organism: Drosophila pectinifera; assembly: GCA_008042775.1. Classification (NCBI taxonomy): domain Eukaryota; kingdom Metazoa; phylum Arthropoda; class Insecta; order Diptera; family Drosophilidae; genus Drosophila; species Drosophila pectinifera. The sequence goes on along the minus strand of VNKC01005284.1, from coordinate 57,518 downwards.
CAACAGCGGCAGATTGTTTAGATTCCAGCTAGACTCGGCGTACTCCTGATCGCCCGGCAGCAGATACAGCGAGCTCTTGGTGGGGAAGCCGGAACCATGATCCATTGTATGCAAGTCAGCGCCATACTCTACGGTCACATCTTCGTCAATGGAGGACACAATGCGCCAGAACTCGCGCTCCACCATCTCGGTGGGTACCAGGTGCACCGGCTTGCGGAAATACTCTTGCTTGAATTGATCGGCCATCTGTCCAAACTGTTGCAGTGTATATTCCCGTTCTGCCTGTTCGAAACCAAATGCTTCCTGCGGCTTGCTGACCTCCTCCACAACGCAGCGCGGGCAGAGCCATTCGCCTGTAGAAGGGATCGACAGAATAGGTGGTTATTATTGCTCTGGAAACTAGTACAAAATGAAAGTAGTAAAAAGTAGGTGCTACGAATTCTAAATCATAAAAAACATATAGAAACCAGAGCTCGTATTTTTGACTTTATTTATTCATCCGGTTCCGCTCCTTAGAATAAACTGATAGAAACTTTAAACAGCGGTTTCTCCCGGAGCAGAATGGGCGCAACTTATAAAATTTTGTTGCTCCTTTGCTTGTACATTGGAAGCAAAGCTTGGAAGAGGAAGGGCAAAAGGATAGAGAGAAATTGAACATTTCCTTTGGCTTAATTTTTATTCGAGTCCACGGACATAGCTTTTGCTATCTTTTAGAAAAACTTTACCTTCTCTTGCGAGCTCTAATAGCAATTGTTAGTTTGTCGCACACTAATTGAGTTAAACTAAGTTCTTAATTATATGTGGTCCATGTTTTCCTGGTGGATTGTCATTAGAAGTAGAAGAGAGATGTGCAGATGCGCTAGAGGTGGGAGCTCATATAAATTGACAAAGTATAGCTATAAAAACGGATCATACTGGTTATTAATAACATAAAATATTTACAAAAGTTCAGTTTTCTAAAGCGGAACATTAAGGAAATATATACTTTATAAAATTGTCATTGTACATTTTATAAATTCCCGAGACAGGGCTGTGGGCAATACTTAACTAAGTTCAAAGAATTATAAAATTATAAAAATAATGTATGAATAATCAGCTAATTAATATGACATCTTACAAAGAAACTCGAAATACTCACCTTTTGGTATACTGGTCAAGGGCGGAAGCAGACAGAAGGTGTGATAGCTGTCGTCGCAGCCATCGCAGAGCAGCATGGACTCCTCAACGTCGCCGCGATTGCATATGTGGCAAATGTACTTCATTAGGGGATCGACAATCAGGACCGGCGGTTCGCCGAGTCCCTTTTTTTGGTTGGCGCCACGAGTGTTGGCAGGGCCACCTGCGGCTGATGGCGTGCTGCTGCCACCACTGTTTATGGAAGCATTGAAGCTGCTAAGCAGATCTCGTTTAAATTCTTCCTTGGCCTCTGTCTTGACGAACACTCCGGCGGTGGAGGGCTTGGGCGTCGTAGTAGGAGTAACACCGCTCAGGCCACAGCTGGCGCTGGAGTTGCCAAAGCGCTTGGAGCGACGAGTGCTGCTTTCATTTGGCGGCGCAATCTGCTGCCGCGTTGGTATCTCATGGACCTTGTAGTCGGTGCCGCCGCCGCCGTCCTCTAGCTTCACAGGTGTACCACCTCCAGATCCGGCAGATGCTGCTGGCGTAGGACCCAATACTTTGCCGGAGGTGTACACCTCAAAGGGGTGCAGGATGCGTTCATAATGCGCCTTCAGCGTAGCGCCCACGCTCTTACTGGATGGGTATTGCATCCGATTAGCTACCTTGGCCCACTTGCGGTCCTTCGTGGTCTGCTCCATTCCGCCCTCTTCCTGCACGATACGGTGTAGCGTGTACAGGTCGAGGGCCTTGCGCTCTACCATCGGAATCTTGAGAGAGGAGCCCTGCAGTTCCCAGAACTTGGCGATCTGGTCGAGGAAGTTCAACTTGACGCGCGTCTTGGCCTCTAGTTCGTTGAGCCTTTGGACGCGCGGTGTGAACCGCAACTTATCCACATCGACGGCGAAAGGTGGCGACCAAGAGGCCGGCGGCTGTATTTTGGCGATGCCACACTTCTCCGCTATAGAGCGGATCTTGCTGATGTAGGCGAGTGGATTTTTGAACTCCTCGGTAGTGGGACGAAATACGGGGCATTCTGGTGGAGTGTCGAAATGAAACTCTTCGTTCTTTCCCTGGTCGAACTTGTTGCTGCTGTGCGGTTGCGTGTGCAACGACTTCTTGTGTCCGGACGGGGGCGTGGGAGTCGGATGGGGGCAGCTGTTGTGATACTTCTTGCTGGCCGAGACGCTGCTGCTGGCATGGTTCATCGGTACACTGGGCATGGGCCGCTCAGCCACCGTCGGGCCGGCTGCAGCGGGCATGATATGGGCACCTGCCGGGGTGGCAGGAGTGGAGGAGGTCTCATCGCTGGCATTCGATTTCTTGGCGGACTCGCCGCCGCTGGCTGCTCCGTGACCTGTCGAGTTGCGGGTGCGAAGGCGACGCGCTGGAGTCGCTGTTCCATTGGCGGATGCTGCGCCGCCGGCGGAGGATGAGTTGCTGCTGTTGGCCCCTCCGCCAATGCCGCCGGAATTGGCGGCCGTCGTATTGTCCGCCTCGGTCTTGGCGGACATGGCTCTAATGTACGTTCAGATTCGAGTTACTGCGCTCGGCTCTGAAAAGCGAGAGAGAAATGTTACTGGTTAGTTCCAGAGTTCACAACAGAATAATGTTGAACGCGTTTCGGTCAGTTGGCTTTTGTTGTTAGGGTTGAAAGCAGCCCTGTCTTGCCCATTTCCTATTTTATGATATGGCAGCACTGGTTGACCATCCCTTTGCAATTGTTGTTCTACAATTTTTCACTTTCAACACAATAGTAATGCCAAAGAGAGCTCGTTTTGAAAATGAATTGATAGAGGCAAGAAACCCAAGAACCATTTCCAACCATTTGACAAGTTCTAATAAGTTTTAATAAAACATAATTAAAAATCAATGAAATCGTGTTAATAACAGAGCTTACAACTTAATTTAAAAACCAATGAGTCTATTTCAGAGTTGCGATTTCGGCTTGCTTTTTTGGATGCACTCTCACAGAACATTTTAAATATGTTAATACAAATAGATTTTGCAGAATATGCGATAGATAGATATCCAACATCAGGGCTATAATAGTATTTAAACCGCTTTGGAACACTCAAAATAAAGTTCTTAGGCCTAAAATCTATTGATGTCTCTAAATATCCATATATTTGAGTTATGACTCAAAGAAAAAATGTATGTTTCTAACATTTCAACTCAAATCGGACTTTAAAGATATTTTAGTACATCCCGAAAGCAGCTAAGAGAAAACAGTCCGGGAGAGCTGAAGCCACTTTTCGGGATGATGATTTAAAATTAATTTAATTTAAACAATTTTTTTTCTAGGTTATGTATGATATTGGATTTGCAATCATAGGAACCACACGAAAGATTCTATAAACACTGGACACGTTTAGCCCTTCAGATACACAATAAAGTGGTGGATAATACCCGTAAACTCGGTGCAAGTATTCACTTTAAACACACTTGCATGGCTCAATAAATGACCCACTGTATCTACATCAAAATCAAAGTCCCCGCACACCTGTATGTATGTATGTATGGGTGTATTAGTGGTGCCTGCACTCAACCCTCACAGGTAAACAAACAATAGCCGAGGTGCTATGGGTTCAGGAGAGAGACCTACAACTCGACTGGCTCTTATCCAATCCTGGTGGGATCGTTGAATCTTTTGGAGTAAAAGGACTTCGTCTACACTCTACACTCCTAGAGAGTGCAACAGCTATCGCAGTTACTGAGAATTTGTTGCATACAAAAGTGGAGCACGAGCACGGCCAACACAAGCACATCCCCGGACACGGATATGGGGAGGGATGTCGTCGCGTGTGTGTATGTATAACATGGCGACCAATAAACTTACAAATTCAATATGCTCTACGCGGCCCTAAGTACATCGAGACAATGAGTGGAGAGTGTGTGTGCCCATTAACATACATAGATGGGATGAATTTTATTCAAAACAATTTGGCTCCGGACTAGAAGCCATACTTTAAGCACACTCACACACACACGGCTTTTGAAAAGTAAAAGCTAGTCTCCACAGAATTTGGAGAATGCTAAACTGCACAGAACTTTGGAAATTGTATGATGAAATCCAGAAACGGAAACGAAGCCATCTTGAAAATCGCTGTCGTGTCGCCGCCGTCGAGTTCCGGTTAAGGTTTGCAATGGGATTTTTTAGAGGCTTGTCAGCTAGACAGACAAAAGGAAGCTTTGCTTTTGCTCGGTGGTTGTTGTAACTCACACTCACACTCACAATGGTGCACAGAGATGTGGGGCGCCCTCGGCAGTCACCACTAAACACAAAATCAGCGGCGGAAAGGGAGTAAAAGTGGGTGGGGAGTGCGAGTGTGCCGAGTGTGTGTGTGTATAGTTTTTCTATGCTTGATCAGGAAGAGCCCGCCGCTCTCCTAGAGATGAGCGGCGAGAACGGTTTTTGTGTATCAAGTGAGCAAAGTACATCGACGACGGCGACGTCCACGGCAACGCGGGTAGTCAGAGTCGTCGCATGCTGCGTTCGGTGCGCCGCTCGATTTAATGTGTTCCCCTGGTTCGGAACAGAGGATTGCAATTGGGATTTATTGACTGTTACTCCGGCTCAGAGCTCGGCATGGCCAACTGTCGTTTTGCGAAATCGCTCCAAACAGTTGACAGCGGGCACAAACTGTTTTCCGAGCTCTCCGGTTTATTGATCGTTTGGAAAAGCGGAGCCTAAGCCGCGAAAGCTTCTTTTATATAATTTCCATTTTCATGCACACACACATACTCGCACGCAACTTACACAGGCGACACACGAACGCAGGTACACGAACGCAAACACACACACACACACAGCCGAACACCGAGCATGTACATAAATATGTATGGTTTTTGGCAAAATTAGCAATGAATTCTAGTTACTTTACAATGCACACAACACGCACTGCACACACAAGAATTAATTGCAACTCGAGAAGCAAGCAGGAGCACCACCGTGTTGGCACAGCAACAGAAACAACAAAGTACTGTGATTTTTACGCATTTGAACTGCCATATTGCACATTTACAGCGGAGGGGGAGGAGGCGGAAAGAGAAAAGGGGAGCGAGCTGGTTCAAAAGCAAATGCAGGCACTGTACTTTTCGAAGGGCTAAAATCCCGCACTGGTATTAAAAATATTTAAAATATCTATCTGTCCAGGCGGAAAGATCACAATATTTTTTTCGCTATGATGGCGACCACCACGGCAGCGACGCAACGCACTTTACAGCGCTGCTGCGGCTCTGCTGGCGTATGCAATCCGTGCTCAGGACTTGATTCACCAGTCGGAGTTCTCCGCGTTATAGGCACACTTTCGGATGGTCCCCACCTGGACGGGGCGAAAATCGAATAGTTTTTCAGGTGAATTTTCACTTTTATTACAGACTTTTCTTCAGCCGTCGACTGCGCTGCCAGCAGCACACATACAAACATTTTCATCAACCGAGTGCGGGGGGTTGTTTGCCATGGTGGCCATTGCAGAGGCTGCAATGTGCACTTTTCCTGCCTTCTTGGGACAGTTCTCTCGCCTGTGACCAGGTGGATGAGTGCTTTTAGTTCGTATTTCGCTGCTAATTAAACATTTTCAGCCATCAGAAGTTCCCCACAAAACTCACGCACACATATACACCCTCGCACGCACCCGAGCACGGGGTAAAAACTCACTGTCGTCATAGGAATTGGAGCCGCGCACGTTTAATATCTGATAGAGATGTATCCATAAAACCACAGAGCACGACACTTCCGAGCTGGCTGATTTATTTTAATTTCTGTGTATTTATTTCTTTGATTTCTTTCTCCGATGTCTGCGTTTTTTCCGCGACCTGGCCGTTCGTCAAAAACATCGATGGCACCTATCGATAGTTTAAATGGATGCGACCTGGCCTGCGGGATTGCTATCGAGTAGATCGGCTACTATCAAGAAGTTCACCAATAAAAACATCGATTATATAACCGATAATATCGACTGTCCGGCTTTCACCAAAGTTCGTCGATATCTTGACCTTCTACGCCGAAATGAGTCAACTAACGGTACAGCACAAAATAAAGTAATTACTAATAAAATGCTACTATACTTATAGTGTTAAAAAGTGCCTTGTATAAAACCAACGGAACAAATCATTAACAATGAAAACAACAAATAATAATGATGGTTTGATTTTGTATTTTCTAATAATTTTCGGAAAAAATTTATAAACCTTATTATTAGACATACTAAGTTTTCCATTCGCTTCAGCTGTATCCCCTCAGTACTTGTTCACTGCCTCGAGTCTCCACTGTATGCTGCAGTGAAATTCGATTAATTCAATGACTGTAAAGCTGAAACGCGAATCTATTCGATATATCGATACAATTGCCAGTAGTATTATTTGCAGCTCTAATGCCAATTGGCAAATAAGTAAAAAGAATCTCGCAATATTGGTTTTGTTGTTTTAACCAAAGTTATTTTTTAAGGTAACAAGTCGAGAGTGATGCCCGTGCGCAAGTACCGCCGCGAGACCAGCGAAATAAGCTTCTGTCTGAAGTACCTGCTATTTGCCAGCAATGTGATCCTTTGGCTGGCGGCCCTGGTGGTCCTCTCCGTTGGCGTCTGGGCCTGGAGCGAGAAGGATATGTTCCGCAACATTACTCGCCTGCACTTCATTGCTCTAGATCCGGCCTTTGTGCTGATCATGCTGGGTGGCGTCGCCGCGCTGCTGGGCTTTCTTGGCAGCGTGGGCGCCCTGCGAGAGAATACTTGTCTCCTGGCAGCGGTGTGTATTTTTAAGATTTGAGCATCCTTGGAGCTCGCTAATCCGCATCCTTATCCCGCCAGTATGCCATATTCCTGAGTGTGCTCCTCATCGCCGAGATTGGCTTTTGTGCCCTGGCCTTCGTGCTCAAGGACAAGGGCTGGGTAAGCGTAATCCAACACATTCCAATCGAATAGAAACTCAGCTTAAGGTTTTGTGTGCTTCAGATCAAGGATCAAGCCACTGAGGGTCTAAAGGCATTTATCAGGCACTATCGAGAGGATGCTGACCAGCAGAATCTCATCGACTGGATTCAGGAGGACTGGTTGCAATGCTGTGGTATTGACGGGCCCAAGGACTGGGACAGCAACAACTACTTTAATTGCTCATCCATTGCCATTGGCAGCCGGGAAGCGTGCGGTGTGCCCTTCTCTTGCTGTCGCCGACGTCCCCAGGAGGTGATCAAGAACAAGCAGTGCGGCTACGATGTCCGCAAGGAGGGATACGTAAGTTGCTCAATTTGGGCTAAGCCATCGTCTCCCCTTCTAAAAACGCTGCTCTGTATTTCACCTAAATTTTGTACACGCATGCAGCCCGTGGATAGGAATATACATGAGCGCGGATGCTTGCGCGCCGGTGAAGATTGGCTGGAGGCTCATCTCATTAGTGTAGCAGTCTGCTCTGTGAGCCTGCTCGTTCTGCAGGTGCTAACACAAATGATCTCTAGGCCTTTTCTTTCTTAAAGTTTCTTTTGAAATTTAAAATCCCATCTCCAAGAATATTTTATGTATATTCATGCGGGAATTTATTTTTATATATTATTTTTATTGCACGGCTCGAAAATAGTATTATATCAAACTTCGTTGTGGTTTTCAGTGTAATAAGATTTTTCTTTTATTATTAACTTATAGAGAGCTATAAGAGAGCAAGCGGTCGCACATTACAAGTCAGCAAATGGTTTGAAAAACTAAAAAAACAACTTGAGTAATTATAATTTATAATGCTCTTCAGTCCGTCATTTTAATTTCATGAACTATAAGAGATATAGAAGGTATGCAATGAAGTGGGGCCCGGCTCAGCTATTTTACGGTCGGAACATTCGACTATAGATTCTTCTTCTTGTTTTATAATTTATTTTCTTTGCGTTATTTTGTTTTTTTTTGCCAGGGCATGGAACTGTCCAGAATAATTTATGAAAAGGGATGCGTCCAAGCTGGCGAAGAATGGATGGAACACAATTTAATTATTATTTCCGCTGCCGTAATTTTTGTGATGTTTTTCCAGGTCTTTATTATTGCTATTTTTACAACCCGTTCGTTGGTAACGTATTCGTGGATGCGACTGCAGGAGGCTAGTTGGCCAACGACAAGCCACTGCCTCGGGAAAGCGCCTGCGAAAACGTTAGGCATAACAACCGGTGATTCCCCCTCCGGGAGTAAGCCGGTCTACACTAACCTTTTTTATTTGTTCTAACACGACGAACGATTGGCAACATTTGTATAACTTTTGAGTATTTCCCGTAGATCCTGGGAATTTGCTTTGCTCAAAATCTGCGCGCTGATATTTACAACCAGAAATCCAAGTGGCACTGACAAATGGCCCTTGCTGTCGTCCCCACAGCACTTTAGGAATGGGTCATCAAACGAAGGAGGAGGACAGCACCAACCTCGAGTCGGCAACTAAAACTACTCATCTACGCTTCGGTTAGTTAACTACTACTATAAATACCTTATCTACTCAATACGCTCCTGCAATCGCCAATATACAGCTGTAGCTATGTGTCTAACTATAGCGAACGCATTCCGTCTTCGTGGACAATGACTTACATATATTATCTAGGTTGCCAAATTGTTTGCTGTTTTTACGTCGGCTTCTCTCTGCCCAAAAGCCAAACTGAGAAACAAGTGCAAAACAGTTTTATACATTTTCTATACATTTTACAATGAAAAGGAGGCATACGAAAAATTAACTCAAAATGCAACTGTGATATATTTTTAATGGAATGTATAGAGAAACAAAAGGAAAATGAGAGCAACAATTTTTTAACAAATGATAAACAAACTGAACACGATGCAAAACACATTCTTATACCGAGACACAACTTCAACCTAGCACCGCAGATGTCTATCTTATGTAATAATCGTTATTTTTATAACCGGAGACTAAATACCTTTTTTCTGTGGCGGCACAAGTAACACAAGGAGAGATTATAAGAAATACTAGCAAAAAAACCAACTTAAGTTCGGCGAGCGGAAGTTTTTATACCCTTGCCAGGTCCAAATCTCAAGTCACTAGCCTTAGCATAAGCCTTATTAGCAAAATATTCCATTCTAAAGAAATCATTCTTTTGGCAGCTATTGTTCATAGACCCAAAGTCAACCTACATATATTTGAAGCCGATTGACAAAGTTTAAAGTCGATAGTTAGCTTTTAAAGTTGTCTAGTAAAAGCTCTGACTCTGCCGTGTACTCGCACTTAATGTAAACAAGGCACCAGTGCGGTTAAATTGTAATTTTTTGGCTAAAGCTAGCCTTATTTAGAGTTAAATAACTATTTTTTTGGCCTTTGTTATGCAATATTTAAAAAAATGTAGCTATTGTTTCTAAAATTTAGCCGCTTTGTTTTATTTCTTACTCACTCTAAGGGACCTCTTACATGTCAATGTATTTCCTGGGCACTACCTAAGTATAGGTTTTGCATTTGTACTCCAAAACTATAGTATACACTGCAAGGGTATAAAAACCATCACTTTGCTAATATGTTGAATGAGCTTAAAACAAATGTACATACTTACAATATATACATATATATTTTGTTTGCAAAGATCCTTAAAAACTGATTAAGAAGCTAATTCAGTTATAGGCTAACTATGGGTTTTGATCATTATAATGCGCACACTTAACATTTTATTAAAGAGCCACAGGTGTTCGCTTTTGTACCTTTTCGTATATGTATATGTCCGACTTATATCAAACTGTTTTCAAGAATAGATTAATTAATTATTAATTAATATTAATATACAATTCGAAAGCAAAGCAAAACCAATTTGTCAATTTTTCTTTGATAAAGAGCCAGAAAATCCAATAAGCTGATATAAAATATAACTGCCATATAAAAGCAAATTTTAGTCAGATACGTTTGCCTTTATATCAACTTATTTTAATAAAATAATCACACTTAGTAAAATATTTCCAAGCTGCAAAGAACAAATTCCAGAAAATCTCAAGACTCACATAGTCTACATAAAAATATCCTTGTCATTAAGAATTTTTATAAATTGTCTTTATTTGAAAAATACAGAAAATCGAAACAGTGAATCCCAATTTTCGAACAATATTATTTAACCGATAGAAACTATGAAAGTATAGAGAGTCATTCAAACAAATGTAAAAATTAATGAACCTTAGATAATACAAAGTCAATTGAGAGCGTGCTGCAAGATAAACGCGATTTAATTAAGCACACTAACAATTATAAATTTAACATTTAGCTTTAGAGTCATACGAATTAGAAGATGTGTAAAAAAGCTTAACAAAGGTTGTTGTTGATGCAAATATCAATCAAAACTGCTTCAAAATAAAAGTAACTAATTAATTATCGATGGTGCATCACTTAAGAGGAACGTCTCCGGACTGTCCATCCAGCTGAGCCACTGCATCGAACTGTACGGCGGGTAGGTCCTCCCCCGTTGCTGTTTTATTGGCCCGCTGATATTCCAGAATGACGAGCGAGTTGGAGCCCACCGTAAGGATTTCGTTGGGCACATACAGAGTGATTTGGGGACCGGCCACCGGCCAGTAGCGGCCCAGGTTGAAGCCGTTGACATAGGCCACGCCCTTGCCCCAGCCAGCCATATTCAAGTAGGTGTCGCCCACCTCCTCGACCTGAAGGGTGCCCGTATAGAGAATAGGTCCATTCCGAAGAATGCGTTGCCTAGCCAGGAACGACTCCAGCCTGGCTTGCTGCTCGCTTTGTCCTCCACTCCAGAGTTTTATGGATGCTTCATCTAGTGGGAAGGCGGTGCTCCGCCAGTTCTCTAGCGGCAGGAAGCCACCGTTGTGCAGTTGCATGCTTACCTCGCCGAAGATACCTTTTGTGTCGTTGGATATAAAGAAGTTCACGCGTCCTTGGTTCTCAACCAGCAGCTGGAGGGTGCTGCCCCATCCCCTGCTCAGAGGCAGCGAATAGATCTCTGCCTCACGGGAGAGTGTGCCCACCAGCTCCATGTCCACGAATACGTGGGCGCGGTCCTTGATTTGGCCTACTTTCAGGAGAGCCGGGTCCAGATCCATGTCGGGCAGTTCCGTTTCGTACAGAACGAGACCGGAGTACAAGTCGAGTTCCTCGAAGGTCTTGGGCTTCGTTGACACAACGGGTTCACCCTTCGAGAGCGCCGCTCGGCCGTCCGCTGAGAGCAAGGCTAGCGAGGGAGTCACCTCCACCTTGCCGTAAGCCAGACGCTTGGCGGGACTTAACGTGATGTCTGGCAGAGTCAGGAACTCGCCAATCACTTTCTTCACCAGGTCGTACTTTGTGGTCACTCCTCCGGCCTCGTCCATCACAGCATCATAGTCGTAGCTCGTAATGTCAGCCGTATAGCCGTTACTTCCGTCCAAGTTGTAGTTGGCTCCGGCGGTGAATCCGAAGTTGGTGCCGCCAAAGAACATGTATAGGTTGACACTCGCGTCGTAGCTGAGAATGGTCCTGGAATGATCCCAAAAATGGTGAGTGGTGAGAATTCCTTTAAATACTTTTGAGATTACTTAAACTTTCTTTTTACGTACTTTAGAGCATTGGCCACCTCCTGGCCATCCCGTCGTTGGTTTTGCTCTTGCCAGTGGGTCAGCCAGCCAGGATAGAACTCCGAGTTGACTAGTGGGCCAGTGGGCTGCAGGACACGCAACATTTTCCAGATTTCATCAATTTCGTGGACTGAAGGAAATGGCAGAGAAGAGAAACCTTAGTGTTGATTGAAATATGAAGAGAGGTTCCGCTATATACAACATATATATATCGGTCCCAGGGCCAATTAACTTTAAGTGGGGTGGAACTATCAACTAGTGCATTTCTCGAAGCTATAAAAGTACTATTATGGCAGAGTAAGCACAGATCGTTGTCGGAAGACAAGTATAGTTATAGCCTTTTCGAAAAAAGATCTGATCGGTTTCTGGCAAATAGTCAAGTCTCTAAAATATGGATTAAATAATCCGACTAGATCGCAAGCAAAATCGCTCATATAACACCTGCCTAACTGCTTATCAAACAAGGCATAAAAAGTTGTTTAGAGAAAAAGGCATTTACAAATTTGAGTATATACAAAGTTCCTCTGCCCCGATCCCATTCGTCTTGACATCGGCGGTAACCTCCGCCCCTTAACTGCTTAACTCACTGCGATCAATGCCAAAGTCTGTGGTGGCGAACACATTTTCGATTTTCCCGCAGCTCATCTTCTCGTTGGGAATGTCAACTGTAAAGAGTAGGGCCTTTCCGTCCACATACTTCTCCGTCTCATCTCTTAGCCAATTGAGATAGTCGTGGTCGCAGGCGTAGTCCCCGTACTCGTTCTCCACCTGCACCATGATGATCTTGCCTCCGTTTCCGATGTACAGATGCTCGAGGCGTGGCATTAGCTCCGCATACCACTTGCCGACTTCGGCGATGTAGTTGGGGTCGTTGGTCCGCATCTTAATGGTCGGGTATTTGGCAAAGAGCCAGTGGGGAAGGCCGCCCTGTAGAGATTACACGGAATGGTTTGAGATATGTGATACAAACTGATTGAAATTACAGTAGACTTACGTTATCCCGCTCGGCACAGATGTAGGGACCTGGACGGAGAATAATGTAGAAATCTTCCTCCTGGGCAATCTCCAGGAACTTGACCAGATCCGCTATGCCTTCCCAATTATACTCGCCATCGTGGGGATTGTGAAGCGCCCACTCTACATAGCTGTCAAATAAGCCACACAGGTCCATAATTAAAATAATATACAACTCGAAAGCTTTAAAGCTAATTTATAATAATATACACCCATGCAATCAGAATATAAACAGCTTAGAGCTAGGATATATGTTCTTCCTTGGGCTATGCATGTACTCACGTGTCCACAGCATTTAGGCCAGAGGCACGCATGGTGCGCAATCGACTCCGCCAAGCCTCTGGCACGGCACGGAAGTAGTGGAACGATCCGGAGACGTAGCGGAAGGGTTTGCCGTCCAGCACAAAGGTATTGGCTTCATGGTCGATCGTGAATCTGGGCGTGTCCTATTTCGAAACCATACAATATATATTTAAGCTATGTGATTGATTAACTCCGACTTACCTCCTCATAATCCTCGCCATAGCCCAGGCCGACACAAAGGCCTACGGTTAGGGCAATCACCGCGATTATCAGAAATCCGCTCACGGCCATAGTCAGCTTTCGATTGCCCCAACAGCCGCCAGCCATAGTACCTGGTGGTCGAAAGCGCCGACTAAAAGTCCAAAAAGATCGGGGAAGGCCAAGCTTAAAGCTTCACAAGACTGGGTTTGAAGCCCCGCGAATATTCGAAGACCGTTGTCCAGCGCCGACCGCAGCACAATGAATGTCAAGCGACAATCTTGGTATAGGGTGTAGTGGCTAGTGGCTAGTGGCACTTTGAACGCCTCTTCCTCGGGGGCCTGATAAGTTCGCTGGCCGGTTCTTGAGTGGCTGATAAAACTGCACATTTCTCCGGGGAATAAAATCGTTGTGATACTTGCCATCCATCAAGTGAATTTCCACTTTATTAGCTCTCCACAATGCCGCCATAATCAAATCATATCAAGTATGGATTAAGGCCCAAGCCAAGATAAGTGTTGTTATTATTGCCAATCATTTGTTGATTACATTAATTGGGTTAACATTTTGGTTTCCCTGTGCCGTGATACAAGTCAATATTTAGCCTTCCTTACACAAGTTCTAGTCTTTGTTGCACAGCTCCGACATTCAGATTGGCTGCCCATCAATGTGTTGTGTTTAAATATCTTCTTTATTTGCTTTATTTTTACCTCAGTATCACTTACAAAATTGCAAAAATTATGCATTCTTATGGGTATTCATTCCTTTATAGTTATCTTTTGGGTTTATTTTACTTTTTGATTAATGTATATTGTCCGATCTATAGTTAAGTAAGTTAATTAGTGGAGTATATATTAAGTACTAGACCTTGACAGTGTCAGAGTGTGAGATGGCTCTTGAAGAGTTTTCCATAAATAACAAACAGTAAGAATGCTCTCTGACTCACCCTTCACATGCTATTAGTTCATACATATGTTATACGAAAATAATAATAAACTCTTTATTTTATGAATCTGATTTAATTATTATTAATTAAATTAAGAACTGAACTTTGTTAGGTCTTTTAGAAAATGAAAGCCGGGCTTAAATATCATTAATATTTATATGCTCACATAACAAAGCCAAAAAAAAAAAAATAATGTTCAGGCCCGAGAATGAGGCAGACATACCCTAAAGTATTATTATGAATCCGAATCCGATTGCCCTTTGACCCTAAATTGTAGCATTATCGGTTTATTTCCTTGTTTTTTCGAAGTAATCCCATATCTTTGACTTAGTTTAAATATAACTTGTTTACCACAAAGATAGAGAAACAAATAAAGGGCTTTAAAAGCACAGAATTGACTATGTGACCGGGTTCGTAATGATATTATTATATTAACACATAATACACATTACTTAAAGTTAATTAAAATATATATATTGTTTTTACTTAACCATTAACATAAAATAAAGAGCTTACTCCATTTTGGTAAAGTCGTAGTGGTAGCATACGGACATATGTAATTATTTGTGCACAAGTGAACATATTCAAAGTGGGCTTCTTGTAAGGATTAATGGATATTTGAACTGTAACATAATGTGCTTCAGGCTGAGGTAGAGACAGCACTAAATTTAAGGTTGCGGAGGGTCCAGAGAGATAATCGGAGATAGTTGGGTAAAGATATAGCGTTGCAAAGGGGTTAGGGGTTTACGTGGTTAAAGTTAAGTACTTGAGTTGAGCAGTCTTCGTAGAACACGTACACTGTATGGAACCTTTTGGAATATCTTTAAGCACGAAAATATAGTACGTTCCGACTCGTGGCCTATTCTATAATCTTATGAGTGATCTATGAACCAGAATCAATGCTTTAGCGCCACCTTACTGTTCGTTCATCATGCTGAACTTGTCGGCCATCAGGGTTAGCACCTTTTCCAATTTGCTGTGACGATCCTCGGCCTTGGCAGTGGCACCAGAGCTACCCCAAAGGAATTTCACATGGAACTCGGTTCTACAAAGATAAAGGATTAGTGTTCTTCTGCGGTGGCTCCTATCTGGATATCTCACCGGAAAGCGTCTGCTAGGAGCTCATCCAGCCTGGTGCTGGCTTCCTCAAGGATAATTTTGGCATTCTTCCGAAACAGATCCAGGTTCTTGAGGAATCCCCGAGAGGCATCCAAGTGCAGAAAGTTGATGGTCATGCCAAAGTCATCGGCCTTCGACTCCCAGGGAGCTATGCAGGTGTGGTACAGGGCCGGGCGATCGTCGATGTTCGAGTGGTTTATTATGTCCATGACGGGACGATCGATCAGCAGGGCGTAGAGCAGGACGTGGGGTACAGTCGTGTTGGGAGCCTGTGGATTGGAGGCCTCGTTCATGCTGCTCAGCGTTGGACGCAGCTTGGCCTCGAAGGTAAAGGCGCTGTCCGTAAACTGCTGCCTCAGGATGTGCCAGGCCTGATCGAGCTTTTGGATCTGCAAGTGGGGCAACAGGCAACTTGTAAGACCCTGCTTTGTGGGATCGGAACTCATAGACTTACTTGCTGCATGCACAGTCCCAGCATGATGGCACTGAACCCAAACAGATTCCCCAGGGCCGTCTTTGTCTCCACCGCAATCTGAATCCACTTGCTGAGCAGCTGGGCCCGGTCAAGGTCCGTTTGGCAGGTTAGTATGGTCACGGCCACCATCAGCTTGATGCACTGAGTCCGCTCGATGATATCTTCGCGGAAGAGCTTGCCATGGGGCAGCGTCAGCAGTTCAATGCCAGAGCAGCTCAGATAGTAATCGTCCTCGCTGGCCGGCTCCTCCAGAAACAGGGCGATATCGATGCGGGTTATGTGTTCCGCCAGCAGCTTCGGCCCCGTCTCCAGGAGCATCATCTTGAAGGTGTTTAAAGCATCGCCGTCCAGGGGCTTGTTCTCCACAGAGGGCAGCAGCAGGGTGCTGAAGTTCTCGAAGTCGAATTTGCTAGCCTGCAAAATTAATTATTAATTAATAAATTATAATTTAAAATTAATTAAATTAAAGGAAGGAAGAATAACCGTTCTTGTCTCCTCAATGGCCATGGTGAAGAGCTGCTCCTCGGCGGCAAACGCGTCAAATTCCGTGAAGCTCTTCAACGTCCCATTGGAAGCGGAGCTGCTGATGAAGCGGGGATTCTTGATGATCACTCCCCGCTGAATGCTCATCACCTCGCTGCCATCTCCCAGAGCCGAGTCCCCGGAGCCGTTGCCCGAGTCCGAGCCACTAGCCTGGTAGGCCAGCACCGCGGCCATTGGTTCCTTGCGCGGCTTGGGCGGTGGACTGGGCGGCCTCGAGTCTGCCGGCGGCGAGTCCATGCTGCAGTTCCTCCCCAGGCTCGAGATCCGAGCCGCCGCCTGTTGGCGCAGCGTTTGGGACGCCAAGGAGCTGGGTCGCGGCAGTGAGTGCGTGGTGAACTTGCTCTCCAGATGCTGCTGCTGCTCACTGGTGGGATTGCACCTGGCGATGGTCTGGAAGCGTGCCATCCCGTTGCCATTGCCGTTCCCTGCTTCCTGCAACTGCTGTTGCTCCTGCAGCTTGTTTATATTGCTGACCACCATTGCCTGGGCGGGAGTCAGGCTCTGGGAGCGCTGCTGCTTCTTGCAGGGCAGCCGGGGCGGCGACGGAACTTCCCGTCGTGCCCGCGGAGGCGAGCAGTGGGGGCTGGCCGGTGAGCCCGGTGGCTGCTGCTGCGTGGGATCAAAGCGGAAGACAGCGGCACTGCCAGATTGGGTAGGGGCCCCCACTGCACCCCCACTGTTGCCCATTGGAGAGTTCAGGGGACTCAGGCCGCGCAGACCGGCCAGCATCTGGGTGTGCAGCTGATTGCCCACGATCTTGTGGCCGTAGAAGGAGAGCGGATAGGTGCGATTGCACGGGAACTGGATGAGGGCGCCCGAAGCCGCAGAGATGGGCTTGCCGGAGCCCACGTAGAAGGTGATGAGGTCCGGCACCGTGTCGAAGGCATCCTCCTCGAATTGGAACTGCACGCGCTCGTATACAGTCTCCGGTTGTAGCACCAACTGGAAGAGAGGAATATATAGATATATATAGGTGAGAAATCAGAGGCATACTTTTAGGCATGATTTATTTAAGCCTTTAGCCCGTAGTTCTCTCAATTCAGAAATTAAAGGTTCTTCTTAAAAACTATATAATAATATATATTATAAGAACCTTATATTTGCCACCTACCTTATTGAGAACAAAGTGCAGGACAGCCGCCTTGCTCCGGCAGCTGAGCACATAATTGTCCGGCTGGGAGGCGCAATCGCGGACCAGAAAGTCTCCCTCTCGCTGGACGATCTCCTCCGCGCGCTGGCGGGGTAAGGCTCCGTGGTACCAGGCATGGGAGCGCAGCTCACGAGCATCCAGGCTCAGCTCCCATTCAAGCGCCTTCTTCAAGGCGATGGCCTCCTGCTGCTCGCTGGGATTGGGATGTCCACTGGCCAGTGGAGTGGAGGCCTTGCTGCCGTTGTGATTATCCATCTCACTGTCGCCGATCCGCCAGGGGGAGTTGTTGTCCTTGGAGCGCGGTCTCAGTTCCTCGTAGCTGTTGGAAGCGGGAGAGTTAATTTCCCTTATTTTGGGTAATTTAGAGCTAACACCAGGCCAATCCCCTCACTAGCGGCCTAAGGGAAATTTGCTCCCTCAGGATTTGTTCCTTGGTATATGAAGATTTTTTTTTTGAAGTTCAAGAGCAAAAAATTTAGATGATATTCTAGTTTATTTTACTTTGCAATCTAAAAAATGCTTCATTTAGGGCAGAATTATATGGCAGAATAATTGTGATAATAGAATCACTTGATTTTTAGCCTTGGATACCTTCTTCCGTGCTTTCAAGTCGCTACGCCCTTTGGGTTGAATGCTTTATAATCACCTTAAATTTGTACTAGGCTACGCCCTAACATGCTTCGCCTGCGTCCTGGCTAGTTTGCTTGGTTTGCTTACACTGTTCGATTCCAAGCCTAGATTGTGGCACTCAAAACCATCTCAAATTTATTTCTATCACAGACCCAGCCCTTGAACGTGAATACACTTTCCGGGCTTTCCGATTCCTTTGGACTCTACAATCGTCTGAACTCTGCGCCGCTCGAATCCGCTCTGAAAATATAACGGCAATGCCCTCCCTTCGAGTGTCCTTACGAGGGTTGCTCACTCCGCCCTTACTCCGCCTGGTTTGTTTTGGTTTTTGCTTTCAAATTTCTACGCCGCTTTAAGTCCCTTTCGGATGGGATATTCTTGGAGCATGCGCAGGCTTTTCTGTTATCGATAAATGTCCCTTGGGGAGTAGCAACAATCGGGCTGGAACTTTGTGGATCTATCAATGTGATCTTAGACAGGGTTGTAGCATTTGAACGGAGCAAGTAAATCACATAAAACAGATATGTTAAACCAATTTGGTTAGAGGACAAAGTCGGTTGTTAAGATTGAAAATGCATAGATAATATCTTATATCTTGTAAGAAAATCCAAAACAAAATGTTCAATGATTAAAATACTATTAACTAGTTAACTTTTAATAACTTGCTTAGATCAAATTTTGAGCAAGAGCTTAGAGACTTATTCTCGATATTTTTGATTCATTTTGATGTCTTCTCAACTTAAAGTGTAATTTATTCAAAATTTCATGTGGAATAGTAATAATAAAGAAAATAAAATTTCTTTAAGATTCAAAAATAATAATATTTTTAAATTAATATAATATTTAAGCTCAAAAGCAAAACGATTTCTTTCTAGCGTTTTTCTTGCAGAGATTAAATTAAAAATATTTACAAATTCGATTGCGAAATATTTTCTTATAATACTTATAATTTAAATGAAGTACACTCACATTGTGGCTGAATCGTCAAAGGTGAGCTGCTTTAGAACCTTTCCGCTCTTGGTCCTGATTACTCCGGGCCCACTATCGCCGCTTCCCGCGATGTCTGAGCTGCTCTCCCCCAAATAAACCAGCGGACAGGAGTTCTTGCGGGTCGGGACAGCTCGTGGCACACTGCTCGCTGCCGGGAGTTGAAGAAGATACCGTTTTCAGATAGGGAAACTTACCAATACCTTCGATTGGGACTTGCCTTCCAGGTTCATTGATTGGCGCCGCTTGGCCCGCACCCCCAGCAGACTGTTGGCCATCTTCTGGCGATGGGAGCCGCGCACGCCGCACTTCTTTAGCTCCTTGTCCGTTATTTCCACCACATCGTCCACGATGCTGAACTCCTGCAGGTTGTCTGTGGTCGAGCGGGGCATAGAGTAGGGTATTGTATGGGTCAGAACACCTGCTGGTGGATCAAACCTTCGTACTGCTGCAGATCCAGGAGGTCCAGCCAGTCCACAATGCTCATCCGGGAGTTGTGCACCATCACGGCCAGGTCTTCTCGCCGGCGCACAGTGCTGGGATACCGAAAGTTCCACAGGATGCCTTCGGAGTGGGTTCAGGTTATTAGCGGAAATTTGGTGTATAGCTGATGAGGCGATTCCATCACTCACTGCTTCTTCGACTCGGCGGCTCCAGGGATCGAGGCTGGATATTGCCCATTGTGCACAGATCCGTAGAACTATAGGGCTTGTAAATATCTCAATAAGAACCGTATCTCTTGGAACTCAACCTCGCGCTGCGCTTTGCGTCAAATAACTGAACGTGAGCAACTGAAAGCCAGCTGAATTCAACTGAATGGATGTAGTTTCGAGCTACCCGAAGGCGGAATACCCTTCTTTCTATAGTATATAGAATATTTTTCCCATAACTATTATATATAAAATTTAATAAATTATTTATTTGGCACTTATCTTTATATAGCTAAAGCTATGCAGTTAATGGGAATGATGATAAATATTAATTGGACAGAGTTCTTTATTATTTTCGATCCATTCACTTGTTGACCTCAGCATTAAAGTCAACCTACTTACTCCCCAGATCATAGTCTGATTAAGTGTAAGTAATATTTCAATGTCGTCTTGGATCAACACTTTTTGTCTAATTACTGCTCTCCGGAATGCTCTCCTCTCCGCGCTTGACCGCCAACCCGACCGCCTTCATTCAGTCCGCTCTAGGCGTATCGGCTTTTATCGTTGTCTTGATTAGGAGAAGGTCTCCTCTCCGCTGTTGTCGCCGAGTCTCATATTCCGCTGATCGCAGCTATATTCCCTTAATTAAATTTTTTTCCGCTGCGTTATGTACGAAAGTGGCATTGCGTATTGATAATACTGGCGTACTCGGGGGAATTGTAAGGGGGGATTTGTTTTTCTTGGCGGAGAGGCATTAATCGGACAAGCTGTTGGGTTATTCACTTGACATTTATTTTAAAATAATTTATGTTTAACAAATTAAGCTTATGCCTATTTCAATAATTTAATAATAATAATTTATACACTCCTCATGGCTTTTTTACGCATCCGTGAGATACGTATGCATATGTAGATGCATATGTAGAATTCATGTAAAGTACAACTACTCGACCACGTCGATTACTATGTTATCATCGTCGTCGTCGGCCTGCTCGCTCATCCCCACGCTGGAGGAGCTGTCGGAGCTGTAGTCGAGGGCCTCGTGGGCACTTCCAGCCCCCGGAACAGTGGCCCCCTTGGAGCCTCCACTTCCCACTCCTGCGCCGACTGCAGAGGCTGGCTGTGGGTGCTGCTGTTGGGGCTGCTTCTCCTGCCCGCTCTTAAGGTTCTCCCGCGTGTGCCGCCACTTCATGCGACGGTTTTGAAACCACACCTTGACCTGAAATAAGCAAAGCTAATTAGTATATTAATTACAATAACAAAGAATACTCTTTGCTAGATAATTAAAATATTGTGGGATTAAACTTAATTCTACAACAAGACTATTTCAATGAGAATAGAAGAAGGTCCTGCAACCAGCGTTATGTCATATATGTTAGCTTTGTAATCTTCTCCATCTCTTATTATAGTAATAATATTTCAACTAGAGCTTATATATTATATTACGTATAAAAATATATTTGGTAAAATTGTTCCTATTGCAAATGCAGGATATAGTCGTTGAATATCTTAATATTCAAAATGTATTATTATTTATTGTTAAAAATAAGCCTAAAAAATCATATTAGGCTCGTTTGTTCTCATACTATATCTTCAACAACTATAAGATATATGTATAAATTTAAATCTATCTATAAATATTATTAGAATTTAATATTCGTTTAAAAACTATTGAAGACGAGTTGAGATAAAATTTTGACAGAATGTTTCTGTGAAGGAGCTCCCTCAACCTGGCTCACCTCAAAACATTAATTAAGAATGGGATTTTTAAGACCTTTTAAATTACGATATTCTCATTCCTTTAATTCCTATTATCAGTACTACTCCGCCATTTCAATATTAGATATTATGCAATTCAAGATTAAAAACCCAATTTAATTGATTTTCGTAATGTCAGTAGTAAGAATTGCGAGCCTTGGATTTGGATAATCTATTGATAACAATCAGTCGCGTGTTCCCGTGTTTATAAATAGTTTTTATATCAATGTAAATAAAAAAAAGGAATCTATTGTATATACACAGTACTTGAAAA
This sequence comes from Drosophila pectinifera, assembly GCA_008042775.1. Classification (NCBI taxonomy): domain Eukaryota; kingdom Metazoa; phylum Arthropoda; class Insecta; order Diptera; family Drosophilidae; genus Drosophila; species Drosophila pectinifera. Next base: position 35,826 of record VNKC01005284.1, on the reverse strand, counting down.
TAAATATTCTTTAAGACTTATATGCAGTTTTACTTTTCCTTATATTATATATATTATCTATACAACAAGAATGTGCCACTGCCAATTGTCAGATCCCAGTTTATATTTATTCTTCATAATATTCAGGTACAATTCGGAGAAATTACTATATCTCTTAATAGGATTTTGCTAATCTTTTTTTAAATTTATTATTAGTTTTATAGTATTATTTCAGAAATCAGGAATCGGTCTTTCCGGAATTGGATGGCCATTAGTTATTGCTCCAAAAGAATTTGAAAAACTGCAAGGCCTCAAGACTCACTCTCTTAAGCTTAAAATCTAAAACCCTCCTCACCTGAGCGTCTGTGAGGTTCAGTCGAGCCGCCAGCTTGCGGCGATCTGGCTTGGTGATGTACTTCTGCTGCTGGAACTGAATCTCCAGACCTTTTCGCTGCAGATTGGTGAACACAGCCCGTGACCAGGAGCGTTTGCGCTTTCCATTATTGCCACTGCCGCTGCCGTTGCCGTTGCCGTTGCACCCATTGCTGCTATGGCTGCCATTTTGGGGTGTGGCGTCGGCGGGCGACGTGGCAGAGTGGTCCAGGAGCTGCTGCTGCGTCTTGCCCAGAAACCGCTGCTGCTGCGTGCACTGGAGGTTCTTGAGGCTGTGGAGAGGCGCCAGCAGACCCGATGCTGCCATCGCCGAGTTATGCTGGGGAGGCTTGTGCTGCTGCTGATGGAGGTGCTGCTGATGGTGCTGTTGGTGATGTTGATGGAAGCGGAGGAGCGCGTTCGTGGCCAGCGTGGGATATGCGGATGTGGCTGCATCAGTAGATGGAAAAGAAGATGTAAGTCTGGGTTACTTTATGGAAGAGAGACAAATTCGAGTAATACAAATTGGGTGGGTCCTAATGATATCTCTAGTCAAAACTATTAAATACATCGCATTTAGCAGTTACTAGGTGGTCTAGTATTCGCATCCATTCTCCTGTGTCCCAAACTCTTTCTGCCCAGTATGCACAGAGTGTAAACTACGCACCAGTGCGGTTAAATGTGGGTAAATCTAGAAATTTTAGAGTTAAATAGCTAATTTCATAGTTATTTGTTATGCGGAACTACAAAATTATTAATTAATTTTCTCACATCTATGCACTTTGTTCTATTTTTTACCACACAAATGTCTTACTTACTATTTTTTACCACATAAATAGAGTTCTATCGAGGCCTGCTCCTATAACTGTTCTAGAGTAATCTTTATAATATCCTATTTATGAATGAATGAGTGAATGCACCAGTGCCGAAAAATTGTAATTATGTGGCTTAATCTATATTATACAGCTATTTTTTTTTCTCATAGTTATTTATTATACCGTACTATAAAAAATTATAGCTATTTTTTTCTCATCTAGGTCTATTAGGTTCTAATAGGTTCTAGGTTCTATTTCTTATTCACACAAATTTCGTACTATTTTTTACCACATAAATGCAGTTCTAACGTGTCAATTTATTGCCAGCTCCCCTAACTTTCTTAGAGAGGTCTTTTTAATATTTTTGTATTAGCAATAAATAAAAGAAGGAAAGATGTTTACTCAAATTAAAGATGCTTATTACTCAATGTCTGCTGGTAATAATACAAAACTGTAGCATTAACTTCTCATTTTTATCTTATTTTGTTGCAAAACAATATTGTTTTGTTCTTCCGCTGCAGAGTTTACACAAAACATCGATTATTTATTTTTATATAGCGAACCCATTACTTATGGGGAGCATCCTCCCTTTTCCAATGGGGCACAGGGTACATCCGGGGGAAATAATATATTTTTTGTTGAACGAAATTTACGAATTTCCTTATTCGCTGAGTCGCAGGAATCCCGAGAACAATGATATGACTTCCCTGGCAGAAATATGAAATTCGAATTTCCTTTGTTTGAGTAAATTATTTTGTTCAATGAGAACTCACGTTGAAAATATTTAAATTAGTTTGTTTATAATAAAATTTTCACTTAATTGGAAATAATCATTGAGGCATTTTTGTGGCTGCGGGGCGAACACCTTTTGTTTACCCCACACACGGGCATCGGAAAAACAACAATTACCTCTAAGAGAGCAAAAATTATTTGGGGTAATCGAACACAACATGGGGCGCCGAGGCTGAACCGACGGCCAAATGCTTTCTTTTGGCTAAATGTTTTTTAAATATCCCAATCCACATATATAAATTTCCAAAATTGTTGCCTTGCATCAACTCTTAAACTAGTTTATGCATTTTTATTGGCCTTTTCCACATAGGTTGTGCCGGGACTCGATCGCCTTGTTTGTGTGCTCTCGGCATGAGTCTAATTGTCTTCGTGGAGAGCGTTTTATTTACTCAAGGAAAACACTCTACGAGCAGGCCGTCTATTTACATTTCGGCGGAAATGCGCTGCTGCACTGCGAGTGCAAATGTATCTGCATCTGCATCTGCATCTGCACCTAGCCTAGCCCGCAAAGGTTAATAACGCCTTAATTGGGCATTTGGCTTTTGGCATTTGGTTTGTGTCAACTTCCAGCGGTTTGTTTTAATGAGTTTTTACCGATCTTCATCACCTGCCTGCGCCGCTGCCTCTGCACAACGCCAGCTCCTTAATTGCCTACTCCGAGATCCATTTGTAAATACTGAGCGCCCCGATTCCGCCCGCAAGCCGGTAAATATCTTAATGAGTTCTGATAATTGCGGGCGGGATCCTAAATCACTCGAGCTTTGCCGATGCGGATGCAGCTCCGAGAGGAAGGCGTACTGCTATTTTTAAGTTCGTATCGATTTATTGGCACGCCATGACAGGATATTCCATATTTATGGCTGGGCGAATATTTCGCAGTACTTTCTTCGATATTGGGGATTGAACTTTTGGCTGAAGCTGAATGCTTTCGCAGAATCCATGCATTCCATGCCTTGGGCCATCTGCTCCCGATGCATTGGTCCCTCCTGCTGACTCGCCAAGAGTTTACTTTACGGCTTTTCGCTAAATTTATGTATTTTTATGCCAAATATTTCTAGAGTAGAAAGGTGTATTGTATTCATGGCACTTTAACAGGATGAAGGATGTTACATTTACAGTGAGTGCCGCAGAAATTTCTGGGGATTCAATTCAAACTGTTTTAAAAAGTCATTCAAAACTTAGTTATAAATATTGTATTGCTTTAGAAGAGGTGTCCCCAGCCCTGACTCATGAGTTAGCGAATTTCACTGCCCTGGTTCCGCCGGCACACACACAGTATGCACTACACACCAGTGCGGTCAAATTGTAATTTGTCCTTTTTAGAGTTAAATAGGTACTTTTTATGCCATATAACAACAAATTGTACCTATTCCTTGTCTCATATCTAGCCACTTCTTTTTATTTCTTACTCACACAAATTCTACCATGTCAATGTATTACTTGGACACTAAAGCTGATTTTTTCATCTCCCATATATCGCATATGGCTAAATCGGGTCAACTGTGCCGGCTTATTTAGCTGCTCCTACCTATTCCCTATACTTTAATTGCTCTTAGGAATACACCTGTAATCTTCGAGTTCCTTATATAAAATTGTTTAAGGGGCCCCTGGATATTCTCCCATGAAGATCAGTGATTCGAGATCGTTGGGCGCTAGAACGCAGTTCAAATCGGATTAACATGCTTATAAATGGTTAATTAATTAGGCACACGGCGCCGGGTTATTGTTCAGACAACATTTTTATATCAGAAAATCTATTTTAGCTCAGCCATCGATCGGTGAATCGATCGATCGCAGACCAAAGAAAAAAGGGGAAATAATCAAACAAACTACTCAACACCAGGCGGGACAGACAAACAGCAACACGGAATCTCGAAGAATCAGGGAGGCTGGGAGAAGAATCGGAGAGAGTGAGGAGAGAGCTTGGCCGAAGATTTTATGATGTGCGATGCGATAGGATCAATCCATCACGAAATGGGCAGTCTTCATTGGAGGCTGGGGCTAAGCAGGTTGGACACGGCAGGTAGCCTCCAGCTCCAGGTAGCCTCCGGCTCGAAAGGCCACCCCAGTGGGTGGCTGTGTGTAAATAGTTGGCCTCTGGCTTGGCCCCTAAAAATACCGCTTGGCTTCCACAGACTCAATCATTCAGTTAGTCATTCGGTTGGCCCATCGGGCAGCTATTCCCCCTCATTAGCCTAAACGGCACCGCCACCTCAGCCTCAGCCTCGGCGGTTGGAGTCACAGTAGTTGGGCCCGTGGCGCCACATCTATCAGAGATCCACGGCTCCTTACGTACCCTCACCTGTCGCTCCCGGGAGATAGCCCACATCCCGTTTCTTTATCATCGATGCCCTGCCCAATCAATTCAGAAACGGAACAATTCATTACAGAGGGCAATTAGACGGATGGCTATCTGTACCTGCCCATGAATGACGGACCAATTGCTCAAGCAAATAAACAAATGCTTCTCTCGTGGCCCGTGAACATCAAGTTTATTTTCAAAGTCTGATTCCTAATTTGTTCATAAATCGTTGTTCATTTCGGGATTTGTTATTCTTAATTTAATTTATTTAATGTGGCCACAGGATTGATGAAACCCCTTCAAAGGCAGCTTGTTTTTTACCTGCCCGCTTGTTGATTGAGGAAATGTCGAATTTAATGCCCCTTACTAATTGCCTCATTCATTTTCACCTCGCCAAAATGTGTTTGAAAACCGTTTAAAATTGATGATAATTTTTAATAAATGCTTCGCCGCAGTTTACAGCAGAATTTATCTTTCCGCACGTTGTTTTTTGAATATCTTGGAAACGGACGAACAAAAAGCTTCAAGGGAAACGCCTATTTCTAATCTTAATAAATTAAAGTAACAATTTTGGTTTCCTTAACATTACTTTTACTGATATATTAATGTAGCCAAAGTAGGAAGTTTCTTGAGAATACACAAATCTTCTGCAGGAAAATGGCTTCAAAAAATTAATTATCAACAAGGTTTGGGTTTGGGAATTTTCTCTAATTTTTTAATACACTGAGATAGTCCACCACCTTTAACTCCTCATTGGATCTAGTCATATGTCTGCCCGTCTATTTGTCTGTCTGTACATCTGTCTATATGCCAATGTGTCTGAGTGTTAAATTAAGACTAATCTCAGTAAGTTACTCTGAGAAAATTAATTGTTCTGATGTGGCAGCTTGTTGGGAAAGGTATAAATGCATTTAATTTTGCTTTCCGAAAATCTTGATAATTCATTCAGAATATTCAGAAGAAAATGTTGCTTATATAAGGTAACTTAAAGCAACAGAATTTATAAATATATAAGGAATATATACAGGTTTTCCTATTATTATATTTCCAGGCTTTTTGCATCTCGGCATGATCCGCCATGATCTTTGAGGTAAGAAGAAAATCCAGGTTTGGATTGTTTAACTATATAATTAACTTAGCTTAAATTTCTAACAAAAAACGAAGGAAGACCCATAGTTATAAAGGTCAAAAAAACTTGTATATACCCGTTTAAATTATGTATGATTATATTATGTTATTGTAATTGTGCTCAAACGAAAATACAGCTGATAGACGGACAAACAAACCAACGGAAACGGCTAGATCGATGCCACTATTGAGTGTCACAACTAAACTAAAATGGTATCTAATAATTTGAAAGAAACGGAAAGACTAACTATAATGTAGTATGTAGCAGGGTAATTCTTAGGTTTACAAGTAAAATTGGTGTTTGGTGACATATATTAGTATTATTATCAGTTTTAACGCTTCCTCATAATTTTTAATGAAGTCATTTAATATAGAATTGTTTTCACTATATAATCTTGACCTGCGATTTGGCTATGTCTGCCTGTCTCTCGGAGGCTATAGGGCTGTACTGTTTTTAAATCATATAATTTTTCCATTTGACAATACAAATTTGTACAATCGGTACGTGGAAGTTAAACAGCGGAACCATTTCCGTATATCCCAGTTTATATTTATCCCTCGGTAAGAAATTCCAAGCAAACAATACCATTCATTTTTGTTTATCGATTATATTTTCCAATAAAACTATGATCTTGCCAAGTCGTACTCTTTTCTTTCACAATCCTCGGCAATATGTTGGCACATTTCCTGCCTTCGACCCCGTCTCCAACCATCCTTTCTAATCATCGAGAGTCCTCAGGCAGTTAGCACCCACTTGACAAGCATTGTATATAAAACAGAATGGGAAAGGGATCCTCATATGTTGGGCCGGGATGCGTAAAATGGAGGCAGCTTGTTAAACAATGAAAATGTTCTATTCGAAAGCCAACCACACACAGAATATACATATTTCTCACTATTTTCCTTATAAACAAGATCAAAGTGCAGTGCATGAGAGTCGTCGTCTCCAGATATACAAAAGCAGCAGGAAGTAACGTAAATACTCGAAACATATAGAGATATTTTGTTGTCGATTTCAACAAACGAATTGTTTTCGTCAAAACCAAGGAGCAAGGGAACATTTGGCCGCTGGAATATTGCACAATATGGCCACAGATCAAGTAATAATTCCAATAAAAACGCCCGATTTATGGCCTGCGTTCGTATTGGTCTTTAAGACTTCCCTTGGCTTTTCCAGGAATGTACACTTTTGTCATTATACCCTTGCTGAGGGTACTATAATTTTGACCACAAGTTGGGTCCCAATAAACATGATTATTTTTTATTAGCATTGTAAATTAAGTCAATTAAGTCAATCTAGCCATGTCTAGCCAATCTAGTCTTTTTTATCTAATCCAACGACTATATCTTGAATGTGGATGCCATGGAAGCGATCCTATTTGCTTAGTTTTATTGGGATTTATATAAAGGTAACTAAATAGACTGCTTTTTGCTTTTCTATATTTAAAGTGATAAATAAAGAGTGAGTTTTTATTAACTTCTAACCTGAAAAATGCATTGAAAGGTATTCATCAAATTAGAATACTGTAATGCAATGCTGCCAAAAGTATCTTTAGTTCAGATTTTATGTTGGATAGTAAAACAAACTCGCAAAAAGGTTAACAAGAAGGAAATTCATCTTAAAAGCAATGATATTAGGTACTTAGAGTATATTTGTGTTTAATAAATTCCATTAACCCAAACCCAAACCAAACTAAAAACAAATAAATACACTGTCAAAGACTAGTAGCAGGTTTCGTTATATAGTTTTTTTGGTAGATAGTCACTCTTCTTTATACCTATCATTGCAGAGCTTCCTCAACATTACATTGAATTCCTTCAATGTTTTTTAAACTTTTAAATTTTCATAAGGCAAAATGCAATAAAGAACACTACTTAAATAATAATCAATAATATGGTATGCTGCAATAAACTTATGCCAAATCACTACAGACAGAGCTCTACTTGCTACTACTTGGAACTGCATTTTTCCGAGAATTCATTTACTGATTATATATTAATTATAAATTAAAATATAGATTGATGCTTAGTAAAAAAATGTACCGCTCATCAGAAATTTATTAAGCTTGTGCCAAGATCTATCCACTTTGTGCGTTCAGGACTTAGTAGGCTTAGTACATACCATGTTCAGGTGCCCGAATGGGCGTGGGTCTCAGGACCGACTTGTAATCCAGGCACATGCTAGGATACAGCTTATCGAGTCCGACGTAGGAGTAGAGGTGCGATGTGGCTGCTGGCGGGGCTGCAGGCAGCAGGAGCTGGCCGAGCTTAGGACCCTCGGCCTTGGCCTGGCTGAAGCGCGGGAAAGTGCAGCAGGAGAAGGCATTGCCTTCGCAGCAGGGCCACGAGGCCGGGGAGGGCGAGGGGCTGTTGGCGTGGAATTCACTGGACTCGGAGGAGGAGCCTAGCAGGCGGTCAACGCTGAAGCTCAGCTTTACTTTGGTGGTGCTGGTGGTGGCGGGGGGCGACGAGCTGGCTGGGCCAGTGTCGGGTCTGGGGGCGAACTCTTCGGCAGGGACAGCGCGATCACTCCTTTCGGAGATTGGGCAGTTCGCGGTAGGCGCCGGTACCTTCACCTCGCACACCTGAGTGCTGAGGTTCTCGGGCATACTCTGTTCCATGCTGGCGGCACTCTCGTGTAGTAACATTTCGTCGCCAATAATTACATCACTTCGATCCCCGAAGAAGTAAGTCTCCGCGAGGGTTTAACTTGCACTTATCATATATCATATAGCCAAACGCCGTCGCTTGGAACCGATCAAAAAACGACCCCGGGAGGGTCTGAGCACAACCGATGAACCTCTTTGCAAGACAGCCCACACAGAACTGATCGGAACCGGCCGGGATCGATTGCCTTTGGCGCACACCACACGAAATGATCGGGCGTTTAGGTAAATCTCAGCAAGATTGTGTGTTCCTTGTACCCTACAGTGGGCACAAATTTATGGGAGTGTTAAGGAATCAGGACTTTGTAACGAAATAATAATGATCCAATATTACGATATATGTAATAACATTCATGGGAATCTTAGAACTTCCTCCCTATTTCATCAACATTATTATTATATATTAACATTTAACCCGGTTTTTATAGCGAAATAGTAATTATCGAAATATTATCTTTTTACTATATATGTAATCAAGATCTTGGAAAGCTTAGAACTATTAAATAGCTATTTATCTCTTAAAAAGATTTAGATTTAATGCAAATCAAAATTACACTTTGACCGCACTGGTGATTTACCTTCTGTACATACTGTGCGGGTGCGGCATAGGCTGCACAGATTTTCTTACTCGCGAGTTGGGGCTTTGGGCACCACTGACTTAAGCCTAAAAAAAGCATGACCAAATTTTTTAAGTCCATGAACAAACATAATTTAATAAACATCTAATTAATCATCTCTAGAGTATGTATTCTTAATTTTTTGCAAATTCTAAAAGATCCTTAGCGAAATATTGTTAATTTGGTAAGATTGTTGTTCTAAAAGCTGCAGGAACCTCATATTTAAATTATTATAAAGGTATAAAAATAAGTAAATTTCAAATTTAAATTATTATAATAAGGGTATTAATTAAGCAAATTGCAAATTTAAATTAATTCAAGAGTATAAAAATAAGCACATTGCAAAGTAAAATGATTACAAGAGTATATAAATAAGCAAATTGCAAATTTAAATTATTACAAGGGCTTAACAATAACCAAATTGCAAAGTAAAATTATTATAAGGGTATAAAAATATGAAATATGCCCAATTTTCTTCACCTTGTGCCCACTGTAAACCCACACGGATAGGAATCTTGGTATACAGTTCGCTTGTTTACACACAAACACGCCGCTGTGTCATTAGCTCGCCACAAAAATTGTTTCCTCAATCGGTGCTAAGTTTGTTTACCGATTTTCCATATGTTCCCGTACTCCCCACACACACACAGCCAGATCGGCGAATTCCGGTTCCCTTGTGCCCACAACATGTGGAGAAGCCATGGCTCGCCGACTGGTGGCCAATGCGATCGATCCAATCCAGTGGGCGGAGCCAGAGGCATGAGGTCTTCTGGCCGATGCGAAATCTCTGCTGCTCGCACGAGGAAAGCGGGTCTAATTGGCCGACAGTTGAGCGATCTTTATTAGTTCGGAAGTCAATAAAGTGGATAAAGGTGGTCACTTTCCATTTGAGAAATTTCTAGAAAGAGGAAGAAATCATCATGATCATTTATGAATGAAATGTCCGCAAATGAATAATATTTAAGGCTGTATATCTCCAAATGCACGCCACTTATTAGGTTAAGTTATTAGGTTAGGTATTTATAGCCTTAACCCTTCTCTTTAATACTTGTTTGTTTTTATACTTGTATTTATATTTTAGCTTTTTTTTGCAACACAAAATCGTTGGCAGATCTTGTTAAGCAGTTGCTATTTTGAATTGAGAATTTGAGGAAAATGTTATATTTATTTGCATGTCCAGAAAATACCAACCGAAAAATGGGTCTCTTGGTAGGAAGGATCAATTCAACAGGCCAAAAGGTCTGTAGTAATTAATTAGTTTCATTTTCCTAGCCCTCAGCTGAGCACCTATTAAGAAATAAAACGGAAAACTGATCGGCAAGGGAGGGCATAAGTTTATGGAAAGATTTTTTTGATATAATGCCAGAGGATGCAGTGCTAAGTCTCCTGAACTATGTAGAAAAAGGACCTTTAAAATATGTAAAAGAAAACTGCTGAGGAAAACTGCTTTGAGAAGTTCTTAAGAGAAAGGGAAATTCCATAAGGTTTCTCATAAGGTTTCTCTATTATATATATTACATTTATTTAATTAAATTTTCATGAATATATTTTGGTGGCCAAAGAAATGTGTTTATGAAGTAAAATGTGTTTATGAAGTGCCAGAAGGTCTAAAAGACATTGTACGTAGGAATTAATATATTATAAATAATATATATATGAAATGTATATATTATATATTATGTATATATGAAAATACCCCATATGCAGTCGAATGCACACGGCTAGATATAAAGGATTTACACTTTGTGGAGACGAAAACTCTCCCTTTCTTCCTGGCCAACTACTAATACAATATTCCACTGATATCTACGAATATCGCGTGTAGGAAGAGTAAGACTATGAACATTTTTAAGTGAAACTTGTGTTATATTGAGTTATTAATAGGACTCCTGTCGTGACCGCCTTTAGCTATGTACTCCTGGCGGAAAACAGCCACCCCAATGGGTGTATTCGGCGCCCAGACGTCCCAGCACCGCAAGCCCACAAATTGACCCAGATAAAATCCGATATGCAAATGCACTCCTAAGGTAAGGGAATTGTAACAGGAAGCACACACTCGAAGCTTGTGACATTTGTGATGCCCTAAAATCGAGGATATTAAGAATAGGATGGGTAATATGCAGGATTCAGCATATTATACATCACCTTTGCTTTACATAAATACTTAAAACTTACTTAAATAAAAGCACATCACCCGGAAAAATTAAAGAGCGGTTTAAGGTATTTAAAATTAGTTTTTATTTATCATATACTTAATCTTTTTTATATTATTTATGACCCTTTTCTTTAAATTTATTTGTGCATTGCATACTAGTAGGAAGACATCGGCGGAAAGGAAGTTAATAAAACGCAATCAAACAGACACGAACGCCACTCCTTATTAAGGAGAAATCGCAGGCGAAAGTTGCGGGCCAACTCAACTTGTGTTAGCCAAGGAACAGTACGTCTTACACACTGCAATGGAGTCGTTCTCGTCGTGCTCGACTATGCCGTCTCCACTGCGACGTAGTCTGGACGGAATGGAGAGCCCGGACATCTGCGAGCCGCCGCCGGAGGAGGAGGATTTTTGCTTCCGATATCCGAGCTACATGTTCCCCGACGTGGAGTACGACAAGGAGGATGTGCCCCTACCATTTAAAGCCACGCCGGACTCTCTCTTCAACCTGTGCGCCGCCGTCGTGGATTCCCAGGCCCGTACGGAGGTCTTCAAGTGGAGTATCAGCGATGTGTCCGACTGGTTGCGCAACTTTGGCTATCCCGAATATGAGGTGAGTCGAGTCCTGGAGCTTTAACATAACTTTGGAGCACCCTCTCATAAGTGATGTTGCTTTTATCAAACAGGAAACCTTCCGGGAAAACTATATTGACGGCCACAAGCTGATGAACCTGGACGCCGTATCTCTGGTGGCCCTCAACGTTCGCAATTTCGAGCACATTCGTCATTTGGGACGCGGAATCCGAGCGCTCTACCGCAAGGAGCTGCAGACGGCGACGGAGACGAAGCACCAGAGCGAAGTGTACAAGACCTTCCGGGCCCGCACTGGGCGGAGGTACGAGGGATTGCGGGAGACCGAACTTCTGGGCCGCATGCATATGATTCGTTCCGTTTTTCGGGATGTCAACGACTGGGACCTCATGGAGCTGCACCTCTCCCGGACACCGGTGAGGCGGTACCGAGAGGTCATTGCTGGGTCCAGGCGCTACAGTCTCTACGGACCCTCCACAGCTCGCAGGGAGCCCATCATAACGGACGATGTCGATACCACACCCTGGTTCAATTTTGAAGATTGTTATTAATTGTTATGTAGGAGTTATATCAGAAATAGAACTTGGAACTTGCCCATACCGTTTATAGGACTGTTGCAGAATCGATTAATATAAAAACACATTTTAAAAATACTATAGGTTCCCAGAAAACATTTATAGTTCTACACATTTTTAATTATAAAATGATATCTTTGTTCACTTATTAAAAGCTAGTTATAAGCTTCAAGAACGTGTAAAACGAATAAATTATAAATAAAGTTATTTATCGGGAGTGCTCCAATTCCCATATAGCATTTCCCTAACCGGTTTTTCGATGGAAATCGCAATCTTTACTATTTTCAAAGTGTTATAACTAAGTCCACTCATAAAACATACTTAGGATCGGATTCTACCCTCATTGTAAAATGTCCCTGAGAGCTTTCTGACCGGAAAAGATAATTACCAGATAAACTTTTCAAAAGTCAAACGAGTATAGCACACAATACACAATAACATTAGACGATTAAAGGACAACAATGTAAAAGCACCCAGCTCAGAATATTTTTTTTAGACAATGAAACACAGTATCACACAAATTCAATTTAAAAAGCTCCCTGATGATCTTAAAAGTGCTCTCTATGATGAAAAATGTTTGTGTCGATATGTTTGAGGATAACCTAAGACGGAATTCAATTCTAAATTAAGCACTTATGCTATTACAAATTCTGAAACGAGCTTACTGAGTTAGATCTGCTTTCCTACTATGACTTAATTTGTGAGCAGAAGAATAAAAGAAAGTTTCTGAAAGCATCCTATCAACATTTCTGAGCTATGGTTGACTTTTATAACTAATTTTCTTAACAAAAATGCAAGGAAATTTAAGGATTTCCAATCAATATGTTGCAACATATAAATATTTGGTCAAATTTTAATTGCATATGACTTCCGAAACAGCTTAAAGCTCCGTAGATCGCCTGAATAAGCCAGTCACTCTCACGAATTACAAGCAGGTGCTTGCCTTGAACCTGCAATTAAAGGACATGATCACTGCGGCACTCAGCAAGAAGACTGGAGGCTGGATACTGGAGATCAAATACAGCCGCAGAACTCCACCGGCTTTAAACGAGACAGCGCCGTGAAAAACTTACGTTATGCGTCACCCGTAAAGAAGATGGAAAGGCACAAAATCGAGAACGAAAGTGTTTACTTTCTCTGCTTTCGACGGCGTCCATCGGTTACCACTGGAGAAACGAACCAGTGCTTTCGAATTTGCCGAGAATGTGAAGCTATTGGTAGCAAAGGACCTAGAGTCGAAAGAGCAACCAATAAGAGAATAGAAGTTTTGAAGACCTGACTCTTGTGCGGCTAGCACTGGCAGAAAGGCCGAGGCGTTAAGCAGTCGGAAGGTTGAAGAGACCGAGTCACGATTATCCTTTAAAAATTAATCTAATACCTCCGCATTGACACCAGTCATTCATTCCGAGAGCATTCCTCGTCCGCGCACAAATCACTGTATATATACAAAATATTTAAAAAATAATAATAAAATATAAAATCAAAACAAGGATGGAAAAATGATCGAACTCGCTTCCTTAGCTCGGAGAGCCTGACTCAAAATACCGTATAACTCCCAAGTTTATCATTCGATTCTAGAAAAACTTTCAGAATATTGAGTAGATCTAGCTTTTATAGTCTCTGAGATCTTCGGTTTCATCCGGACAGGCAGATTTGGCTAAATCAATTCGCCTGGAGATGCTAATCAATAATATATACTTTATCGGATATCGGGTATGCCTCCGTCTGCCTGTTACATACATTATCGGTTTGAACTTAGATGTAGTACTCTGGATACAGTATAAAGAACTAATTTTTCAAATATATATGCACTTACCCGATTAGAATTTCGTACTACACACTTTTGGGTAGCCTAAACTTGCCTGGTCACTAGGGTTCCATTTCTCTGGCCTAAACCAAAATAACTCACTTTCCCTTGGCCCGACCCCGCCCCACGGACTATTGATTCTGTCCAATCAGTCGACACGGCGCATTGATCACTTATCGCTCTCGCCCGCTGTCGTCCTTGTTGTTGTGGGCTGTGCGATCGCTCCGTTCCTGTTCGCGTCTGTTCACGTGTTTAAATTTATTGATTGTTCTCCTCACAAAACACGGCATGCCTATGCCTGCCTTTCCTCGTCCGTCGTGGAGCAATCTCGCCGAGCGGACTGAGCAGAGTCCGGCGTCCTGCTGTGCAGCATGGGAGACGTACGTGTGGTCGGCTTAGTTATATTTCTCGACATCTTGTGTGTCCGTCGATCGGCTGGCTGGTTGGTGGGTAATACATAGCTGAACTCTGCTCTGCTCTGGGCGCTGAGCGGAGGCTGAAGCCCCGGCTAGATGCAACCGTAGACGCTGGACCGCTGCGGTGCCACACACTGCCAATGCAAATCGTCTTCAGCCTTTATTAACTTATGCGCATTCAGATTACCTTAATAACTCGTTCCGTTAACACTTTATTATGTTCATGGCTCGTAAATCGTTCCATCACCCCGGACACGGTATCGAGACTCGGGAGGGTCTGGCTCGGCCCGTGAACCCTCACAAGTTCCCAAGTTTTCAAGACGACGTTGGCGATTATGATTTATCGCATTTTAATCAATTGAAAACGTTTAAACGATACGCATCGAATGAAAATTATGAATGTGTGGCTGTCTTTAGGCTCCACAGTAGGCCACCAATAACAACGGCAACCAACCAGACGACGACGCAAACCCGAACCCAAGCCCAAACCCGGCCAAGATAGTCAGCATGCGTTATCCGACGCGTAACTCGTTTGTATTTCACTCCCCAAGCCTCCACAGACTCTCGGGTTACCAGGGGCCTGGAGACGGAGATCCGAAAATTTACGCGCGCCACATTACCCACAGAACAGGACCGGACTTACAGAGCTATTTCTCAATACTTGATTATAATCCAAGTAGGCAGACAGATCGGCTATATAGCAGCTATGGAATGTGGTCCAAATAACCCATCAATTCTATATAATTCTTTATCAAACAAACCTAAAAACAGCTAGAAGGAGATTTTTAAGACAGAAGACTCCCTAAGGCGCTTTCCAGAATTTTACGACTGGTATTCAATGGGATAAAGTCAGAGTTGGCTTCCGATCCGGCCCTGTGCCGAGCCCGCGACATGCATACCTCGGATCAGGGATGAAATATCGCGTGCTGTGTGAGCGGAGTTGGCGAGTTTCGCAGTACGACGACGGGTCGCGACGACGGCACAGCGTCGATTATTATGATTCGAAATTGATAAGTAAAATATTTTTATCATTTCTTAAATTAACATAAACCATAAGCGATTATCACACAATAAGAGTTTCCTCTCTTGCCATGTTCTTGTTACTCGCTTTTTATACGCTTTTATGGCCGCCTCTGACCGCCTTCGGATATAAGTTATGGCTTTGCGGCTATGGCGTGGCCTGGCCAGGACTTCGACGCGGTAAAGTGTCAATGGCGAACTGCCAATTTATGGGGATATACCTGAGGTCGAGTCAGCTGATTTTTTCCACTCGCTTTTGTGTAACATAAGGAAGTTTTATTTTAATCTCGTAAAGCTAAAATGGTTTGAAGCGACGCGATTGCTTGAGCAGCTCGATTTTACGCTTGTCCTCCTCGAACTTCTTGCGCATCTCGACGATGTTTTGCATCTTGCTTTCCCGTATTTGGAAAGTGTAGAAGTTGGTCAGCTCCTTGGTCTTCTTGTCCCTAGCCATCTTATTTTCCAGTCGACCAACCACAGACTCCTTCTGCTCGAAGCCGGCATTGCGACCCTCTTTGCCCACTGTGACCCATCCGTCGGCATCGGCCTCGCTCGTCTTGGCCGCCTCTGCAGCAGCCCGTTCCCTTTTGTCGTAGCCGGATATGTACTTGCGGATTAGCGTCTTCGTCTTCTGCGCGTCCAGGAGGTAATTGGTCTCATACTCCTCGTGCCACAGCTCCATGCCGGTCTTGATGATGCACTCGCCGCTGCTGTTGAACAGGTTGATGCTCTTAAAGGCCAGCGCCTTGGCAATGCTGCTGCTCTTCTGGAAGACCACGTAGGCCACCTTAAAACGAAAGGGCGGACGTGTGACCGAGATGGGTTCGCTGGTGCCTTCATACCACTTGATGGTCTCATCTTTCCCAGGCTTGGCGGCGAACTCCACGACCTCAATGGTACCCGCCCGGCTGAAGACCGTCCTCAGGCTCTCCTCTGTGACGTAGGGCGGCACATTGAGCAGGAATAGCGTGCGGCCTTTGGGTTTGTTGGGGTCCATCAGCCGGATGAAGTGCTCCCGCATGTAGACGCTGTGGCAGTGTTTCGCATCGGGCGACGTCCGTAGGGGAACCACTGGAACGTATTTGTGGTTAGTAAACAGAACAAAATGTGCGTTTTTTTTGTCAGTTTACCTATGTAACCCTCGAGTTCTACCATTATTTGATTATTATTTAAACAAAACTATTATTTGTTTACGGTTGACGCACGTGTTGCAATTTTAATAGCGATGTGAAAAGTATATAAAAATATCAATGTGTCGATGTATCGGCAATAACTCAGCCGAGTTTTATACCAAGCAATAAAATTTAGCATACAGCTGTTATAAAAAGGTTCATGACATTGATGAAAGCCGTTATACGAAAAAAAGTGGCAACTCTGCTTCATTAACGTTTTTCGAGACTCTTGAGGGATTTCTGCTATATTTTCTTGATCAAAATCGACTAATTAACTTAACCGTATATACTATAACTTGTATAATATAATATAAAAAAGTAGTTGTACATCCAAATGAAAAAATTAGAAATAGTTATTGCTTTGGAGTCGACGAAAAATGTATCTTGTATGCATAATATATTCGACTAAAAAGATATCTGATTGATTAACATAAATAGATACAAAATTTCAAAATAAAGGACATCAATTTAATTAATACAATAAAAATGCATTTTCTTATATGTATATGTGCTAATTTTTAATAATTTGGATCTAATATTAATAAAAAACGTTTATTTTTTCTTTTAAACCAATTAAAAGGTTTTCAATGATTGCAAAATATATTTATATTGGGGCGTTTATGAGGAACTAAATTTGGGAAAATTAGTTTAGATTAAAATATGCTTCATTGTTGTAATTTTGCGCTTTATTGATGGAATCTCTCTACGAATCTCTCTATGAAGATTTGTTTTAATCTTCACGTTTTTCCAAGTATTATTATTTGAATGCTGTCGACTGTGTAAAAAAGCGAAAAAATAATTAAACATCAGCTGGGAAGGAGCAGAGGAGCAGGATGCGGCCTCACCCGGGAAAAACCAAATGTTTTTTGTAAACTCTGCACGTATTTTAGTTTTCGTCCGATTTTGTCTTGCGCTATGTGTCCTACACACAGTCCCGCCTCGTATGTGAGCGCTTAGGTACCCGGGTACCGGGTCCGAGCCCGTCAAATGGTCCGAAAACTGCACACCACAACTACATCCTGACCCACCTCGGCCACGTGCTCCTCCCTGCCGTCCACTAACCGCAGGCTGCGTTTATTTAAATGCCGCATGATGAAAGGCGGAAGTTTGTCCAGGCACGTTTGTTGCTGCCCAGGGACCACGGTCCCGGTCCGCGGACCTGCTCCATGCTAACAGATGCTAATTAATTGAAGGCTAAGGTTCAATGGTTTTAAGCTTATTTATTGTTTAGAATATTGCTTAAAATCATGTATAAAAAAACACTATTCCCCTGCTTAAAATCTGTGTAATAGGATTTGAAAACCCTGCTGAGGGACTTAACATAGAAATGTTTTAACTCTGGGAAATATAAATCAATAAGTAATCAATAATTTAGTAAATTCAGCAATCCAACAGTCTTTTTAATAATTTAACTGTGAGTGAA
The DNA here is from genome assembly GCA_008042775.1 of Drosophila pectinifera. Taxonomy (NCBI): domain Eukaryota; kingdom Metazoa; phylum Arthropoda; class Insecta; order Diptera; family Drosophilidae; genus Drosophila; species Drosophila pectinifera. The sequence continues at coordinate 17,996 of VNKC01005284.1, read as the reverse complement.
TCAATAAATGAATGTCGTTAATCAAAATTCCACAACACTGTGGCCTTAATTGCAATGACAATTGACGTTATTTTGGCGATTGGCCCACACAAGCACCGGCCGGCCCATTTCAGTCGTCGAGGGAGCAAGGAGCTGCTGATTGAATAATGCCATTTGAATGCGGTCTGATTTTGTAAGGCCAGTCTCAAGTGTAATTAAATGTGCAAATTGGAAGCAAGATGCATGACCTACTAATTAGATAAACGACTTTACAGACACAGCTTAAGTGGCTGCGAACAAGGACCTCTGGACCTATTGACCTCAAAAATCCAGTTGACTAATTTTTATACCACATCCACCATATGCAGAGGATAGTTTTAAATGAAAAGTGTTTTTAATCATATTTTATATTTAAATAAAACAAATTTCTTATACAATTTTTATAACATACAGAGAAGTTAACAGCTCCCGAAAATTAAAATATATTTACTTGTAGGCTTCTTTCACTTTAAGCAGTTTTTTGGAGAACTCTTGTGACTTAACAATAGCTCTATCATTCGGCTTTATCAGGAATATAAGATGGGTAGAGTGAATATCTGTAAAAAGAAGAATAATATATTTTTAATAAAGTCATATCGTCATTAGAAGCGGGGCCAGCAACCAAAGCCCTGAAGTATACATATGACACTTATAAAATTAAACTAAGTAGGCCATAGAACATCAGAGAATAGAAAATAGATATTATATACCAAAGTGAGAACATAGAGCACTATGTTTATATATGTATGACTCACATGTGTTCCCACCATGGCCACGGCTATTAAAAACCAAAAGCTTCAAACAGTCGAGAGGTGAAAAGAGAAATTTGTGAATAAATCGTGCAAAAAAATAGTAGACTTTCGCATATTGTTGCTAAGTTTAACAATATATCTTATAATATATTTTAGGACTGTTTTTGTAGTTCTTGTGTCCATCGATGGTTTATTCAAGGTTAGTTGCTTGCCAGAGTTACGATCGATTTAATGGGCTTCTTGTATAGCTGAAGTCCTTTTAGGGGCAGTCTTACTCCCGGAGGCTATCGATGAGCCAAAGTTCGTTGAAAACTTGTTCTATCTCAACTCAATGAAACCACCCTTCCCGTAAATAAAAAACAATGAGATTTTCAAAGGAGCTTCATTTTAAAATATTAACCAGAACGATTTACATAAGGACTCTTTTTAACATCAGGCCTAACCAAAACCCCCATAAAAACGAATATATCCTTAACTTTTTGTACGTGCACATCATTTTAAAATGCATTTCACACTTTTTTATGTACACCTCTGTGGAAATGTATAAGCCGTTTTAAATTTAAAAGCGCGGCACGTGTTCCCCGCATTCACCCATCGAGGGTCGGGAATTTGTTGCCCCAATGCGAAATCCTTGACTAATTAGTACATGTTGCGGCGGCAGCTGTGGGCCGTGCCCCAACACCTAAGCCGCTCTGAGTGTATTTGTGATGCTCCAGGGGGCAGAGAGGATACGGATTTCTTTTGATAATATGCTTCTGTGTCGGCTTAAATGAAAAGGTAACAAGTTGTGACTTCATTAAAAATACTCGCTTAGCTTGGCATATCACGAAAAACCTTAATTTCAGCTGAAATGTGTATGAGTTGCTCCTGCATAAACATCATATTCACCTTCGTCCTTATAGACAATTTGCTGAGATAATTTTATCCGCGTTGATGGATTTTTAAACAACTGCAATCGCATTTAATGGGCATTCACACCTGCCTCAGGTGGAGCTCTCGGATGTCGACCAGTTGTGCGTGAACACATTTCAAAGCAATTTTCGTCGCACGCATGATTTATGTGCGTCGTCCATTAGGGGAACCCCCAATTTGCCCTCGAGCCAATCAGCCAATATATATTGGCCAGTTTGGGGATTATTTCCCTGGTAGAAATCTGAGAATACTCTAATTGCGCGGTGACCATGTCAAGGCGTCACGTGCTGCCAATTTATACAGCTAAAGCTTTTACTAAAAGAGGGAAATAGTACTCTGGCTTAAAAAGTGTAGAGTAGGAAGTAAAAAATCGGTAACTTGCACGGCATTACTGCGACATAAAGCACATGTTCTGTCCGCACAATGCTCTCCCTTTTAATACCACCCTCTTTGCAGAGAATTACCACAATACCCACCGCAAAATGCATTTTCGACCCATCTGCACAATCAGATTGTTGTTAATTAGTTTGGATTTTGGCCAAAATGTATGCAGACCGATTCGTATTCAGCGAGAAACTCTCGTTCACATCAATGTAACTCCCGCAGTATGGCATTCCATTATTAATCGGGAAAACACCTTTCTCTAACATGATTTCCCTTAATTATGTATTTGTGAAAGTGAAAAGCATAAGCTCAATTACAACAAGAAACTCGAAAACACAAAAACTACTTAGTCAAGTCAAAGTTGTTATACCCTTGTGTATTTAATTTGGAATTTAATATAGATATAATACTCGACATGTATGGGTAAATTAATCCGATCCCTTAAGAGACAATAAATATATGCTTATATGACAGCCATAAGATATGATTAGCTAATATCTTATAAATATAAATTAATTTAAATATTTATGTATGTAATGTTTGTGCTCAGAAATGTCTCTTTTAATATAAATTATTATACCCCGAAGAGGGTAAGGGTAAACCTGGAAACCTTGTCGTCGGGTCATTAGGGTATCGGTGACATGCCACGCCCACTCCGATGCGTTGCGTCGATAAGCAATCTTGTCGACAATAGACCCTGCCGGACTTTCAGTCGGACTCTTGAGAAAGTTGCCGCAAAGGTTCATAAACTTAGCTCATTAATTATGGAAGGCAAAAGGAAAATAAATTGCGCTTAAGGAAAATTTGTCAAGGAGTGCTTGTGGCATCGGTCCCGTTGAGTTCAATTGGTTAATTCTTATTTACCAATTTATTAACCACGCTCTTCGCCAGTCAGATGCCATTAGCGATAAACAGGGTCATTTTGGGTTCTGGCATGGAATCGATGGGGGCCATCATTGGAATTGTAAGGCTCCCGAAGCTATTATACCCTTGCTACATCGCTTAACCTTTGATACTATAATATATAATGATATTCAGGTGGCGAACTCTAAGGACATTTGTATTTATTTGTTTCCGGAAATAGAGAGCTTAATTTTAATTTCATAAAACAGACGATTTAATCTTATAGCTAGCTTCGGTACAACTAGAAGACTTTAAGGGTATCCAAACTTTCGAGCCATAGATATTCGGCTGTGTCGCGATTTTAGCGGAAGGTGTCCTTGTAATTTATCACTGATAACGCATAGGAGGAAGCAGGAGCCCCAGTGTCAAAAAACCAATTTAAAGTAAATTAGCGCAGCGCCAACTGCTTGGGATTCGTGCGAGTAAGCCAGCAGAGAATCCTGGGGGAACTGGGAGGGCAGAGCAGAGCAGGTGCGTGTCCTTTAGGCCAAGCAAATGTGGCAACTGCTCGACTTGGCCGAAACTTTGCGCACACACATGCCGGCGTCTCTGGGGCTGCGGTGGCCTTTTCATTCCCTATCAGATCACGTACGGCGTGGCTCAGCGGCGGAGTCCGTCCTCGCTCTCCTCGCTCTCCGCCCCTCCCATATCCTGGCAGAAAAAACAAAGTCCTGAGGCTGGGCGAAAATAGTGCAGACGGTGCGGTGCGCCTTGGAATTTATTGCACGTGGTAATTTGTTTGGATGGGTTCAACTGCAGATTAGACGCCCTGATAGACACAAAATGCTTTTGCCTCCAAACTCGCCTAAGTTTAGACATGGACAAAAATTTATTACACGTTAACCGAAGGACGGAAGGATTGCGTGGCCTGCCTGCCTTTTTATGTGACTCAAATTGCCTACTGTGAGACCTGAGACCTGAGACCAGGCGGGAGTCCGCGACGTTCTCAAGTTGCGGCTGGCAAACGGCTGACGGCGGTTTGCTAAAGTCGAAAAGTTTTGAATGAAGGAGTATTGGAGTATTTGCAGCGGACTAAGTCCCATATTTGGTAGGTTAAAGCCTCAGTGCTTCACTGTCATCGTGCATAACATTTGAAAGGTTTCCCCTGTGCCATCGCCAAGTGAGTGCTGAAGTGCAGAATTCAAACACCAAACTAAAACAATTGTCTGAACTCAGCTGGGAACTGTATGCCGCCGAGCTTGGCCCCCAAAAATGAAACAACATCGAAGGTCCGACAGCGCCCGGTCGCAAAATGCTCGGAAAGCCCCAAGGATTTGGGAGCTCAATGTGTAAAGAAATCTTTTAAACAATTTCGCCTCATGCTTGATTTCTTTCTGAGCTTGGGGCGAGGGCAAGGCGGTTACTTAAATTTTCTTATGGTTTAACTTTTGTGATGTTTCAAGCCAGATTATCCGTGCTTACTGGCGGCCCTAGTCGGACTCTCAGCTCAGTGATGTGACATTGTTCTGCATAATCTACTTTCAAGTAGCCACAAGCAACACCCATGTCCATGTAATCTGTGCTGGCTGCTGCGTCCTCGTCCTCCCCAGGAAAAACTGTAATTTTATGCAAAAGAAAATTCAGCATGGAAGCTCCTATCAAGATTATTTAGACGCCGCACTCCCTCACATTTTTTTGAACCCTCGCGCATAGTATTACAATTTCGGTCGAAGGTTCATAACGCATTAAAGCGGATTTTTGATCCTTAAAGTATATATTCCTGAGTAGATGTGTAGAGAGAAGGAGGTAGTCAAGCCAATAAATAATAGTTAAAAAAATAAATATCTACATTAGTTTGATCTCTAAAAGAATGAATAGCTTTGACATTCCCACCTATAGTTCTAGAGATTCAATCCCGCTTGAGCCCAGTGGCTTCTCCAAGGACCAGAAGTGAAGGAATCTCCGGCCAAGATGTCGCACTTGCGGATAATGCAGTTAGCTTTGTGGCGCCCAAAAAATAGGGTACTGGCCAGCCAGTGGTGGTGACGTTAACTCGGAATGCACATGCGGCATTTATTCGACTGCAAGGTGTTAATTAAATTTGGTTTTAAATTAAACTTGTCGCAGCATTGCCAGGCTGTTGGCTGCTGCGGACTCCTCCGGCTTGAGTTTGGGGTTTCGCCTCGTATTCAGTGAAAAATACGAAACTAATTAGGATGCACGGTTAAAGCGGCCACGAGGAGGAGCCCGCATGTGGACGTCATTACGTTGCGCAAGGACCTTGGTCAGGACCCCTTTAAAGGGGCTTGAAATCCTCGCAATATGAAGTGTTATTTTTAAATATACTTTACTTCTATATTTAAGCCAGTAATCAGGGACTCTTACATTTATTTTTTCAGTTTCTCGGTTAATCTGCAGCTGACAATTACTTTCACTTAATCGATTAATAATTCAGAGGACCCTGGCCGCATTTACGGGCTTAGCAAGCCAGCTGACAAATTGTTTTTTCCTATTTCGCAGGGAACTGTCTGAGAGTGTCAGTTTGTCACCCACATAGCTACGAAACCTGCGAAAACTATTGATTAGTATTTGAATAATAGATGCAGATTGTGCATTGCTGATCAGCAGGGAGACGACGGCCGACGAGATACTTATGAATGTTTCATGGCGGGTGCTATGTGGTCACCTTAGTTAGCTTACTTGGCTTCGACATTGCTGGATTGAGCTCCTTGTTTGTTTATCTCACAGATACTCGTGCCGTGCAGGAAGTCGCAGGCGGACGCAGGCCAAACGAGGTGGAATGCCCGCCCGCCCCAAGGGCTAAGCTAACCATTCGAAAAATTCACTCAAGCGCAAACTTTCGATGCCCCTGAATGCCAAGCATTTTGCTCCCCTGGCTCGCTTGAAATTTACATTTAATGAGGTTTAAGTTCGACCAAGGTGCGAACACCATCAGCAGTTGAGGCAGCACTTCTGATGGCGGATAGGGATTTTAATGGTCGAAAACTGAAACCAAATGCAAATGGTATGCATAGCATTGAATGGCACTCTAAATGAGTGTTGATTTAAATGCTAGTAATGCTAGAATTCAAATATTACCGAGTTATATTGAATTTGATATAACCGGAAGAAGAGAATCGAAAGAACAGCTCTTTCCTATTCTTAAATATATAAATACATATTTATTTAAAGAACCACTCATTGAAAGGTAGTTAAATAGTTTGGCTTCTCTTAATATACAAACATTCCTAAAACATTTTTAAATTCAAGTCACCTCTTTTGACTTAAATGTCACTGACTAAGCCTGCTTCCAAGTGCAAGCTCGTGTAATCAGGACAAGCCAGGACAACTGGCGGTAACAACCCCCATCAAGGAAAGTCTGAACCGCATTTGAGCATTTCCTCTAATTAAACTGGCACGAAAGCCGCAACAGGAGTACGCTATCCTAACGCGACACCTGTCAAAGTTTTTTATTTTTTATTTTCTGGTCTGAAGAATAAATGAAAATTCGTGTGCTTGGCAGTCCGCTTGATGCCTGCCTGTTGATTGGTTTTGGGGGTTCGCCGCCAACTTTTTTGTTCAACTGTCGCCGGCAGAGTCATTTACCTTAGGAGCTTTTCTAGTTTTTAATTAGCACTTACCTGGGTGAACTAAAGATCCAAATGCTTGCCAGACGACTCCAGCACCGCCTCCAGGGGAAGCACGCCTCCGCCGGGGACAGGCAGCCTCCCGAGCAGGTGCAATGAGGCAGCAGCACTCCGATCCCTGTCAGCCGTAAGCGAAGTACTCCGGTTGCCCACCTTGCCACCCAGCCAGCGGCTGTAGGTGTGATCCGGCTCCGTGCCCCAGAACTTGTGGAACGAGACGGGCTGCTCCAGCTGCAGCAGCTCCCTGGCATAGTCCTGCGGCCGTGCCTGATGCATACCCGGAGCTGGCACCGCCGGTACTCCCAGCACCTGCAGGCAGTAACCCAAGATCATGTCGTCGGGGGCACTGGCGCTGGGACAACTGCAGCGGTCCACGATGAGCCTCACCAACGGCAGGCTGAGCAGGATGCCGGCTCCTCCCGTGTGATAGTTAAAGCCATCTGGCGCATGCAGGCGATAGCCGTAGCGCTGGCCCAAATAGACGAGCTCCGAATGATTGTGGCAGCTCAGTAGGGCGCTGACGCGGGGCACGCTGGTGATTGGATTGGGAACGGAATTGCCAGTGAGTGCAACTTATCAATATACGGGAAAATAAATATTTTAATTGAATGCGCCGTCATGCAATTAAGCCGCAAAATAAAATGAATCAAGCGGGGCGATGCTCAAGATGGGTTTGCATTTGCAAGCCGATAATTTTACATTTTAAAAGTTTAACCCAAATTTCTCAATAAATGCATTGACTCCCAAGGGAGCTACCTAAGAGTGACTTTAAGTGACTTAAGGCTTTACTTCAACACCAAAACACCTCACCCATTACTCACCTGAGTAAGGTATCATCGTCGACCAGCATCAGCCAGCGTATGTCCAATTGCTCGCTGATATCCCTAAGGGATAATTGTAAAATTGCCATTGTTTTGGCACAATGTCCAGACTGAACGTTCGGTATCCCAGTGCTGATTGTCGGTATGCCGTCGTCTGTTGTGGTTTCCGGAGAACAGAGAACGGGGGAAATCAAATCGCAGGGTCAAATCAATGAATATTCAGCAATTCGTCTATGGGCGAAGCCTGGGAGTGCTTATGGGGAGCAGCAGTAGACCTGCACTCCCCACAAACATGCACAGCCAGGCGCATCCTGCGACTGACTGCCGAGCATGGGTCTATCACTCAGCCTCAGCTTCATCCTCATCTTGTTTTTGTTAATTCGCTGGGCACACACAGGTGTGTGTGCATATGTATATAAAGGTTTATTTTAGCCCTGCTCCACAGGCACCCCCCGAACATGAGCCTGAAACTGAACCTCCTTCACTCGGCCTAATTGCCCGCTCATTGTCTTCGAGGTGCTCACCTGCCACATCGCTGTAGTATCTCCGGTAGCGGGCGTCGGCAGCCCAGGTGCGCTCGATGATTGGAATGCGTTCCTTATGGAATTTTGCACAGGTTTTGATTGCGAAATAGACGTGAGATCCCGTTGTGTGCACCTGGATGGGGCAGGAAATATGTACATAGCCGGGAACAGATATGGAAACGGAGAGATATCAAGTCGGAGTCGATGGGGAATTTATAGCCATTGAGGTTTCGTATACTAATTGCTCGGGGTGCTCTCCATCGGTATTGATAACCAAAATGGGTATTGAGCTCAATGGCATGGCCCTTGCTTTAAATTTAAGGTGCTTCGAATCAGAGCCAGATCAAAACGGCTCTTAATTGTTGAAAGACAAATTTGGAAACTTGAAAAAATTGAACTACGATGGTGATATATAGCAAACTCTTAGAGTTTCTTAGGAAATTATATCTTTCCACAGATGTTAACTTTTACTTAAGATCAGAAACATACGAAATAAATTAGAAAATTTATAATTTTAATTATTCATTAACTAAAGTCCAAGAAGACTTGGTTTATGCGGCCTTACACTTTCTTTAAAAAGCTTATTCATGGTGGTAACCACAATTAAATTTAAGCATTGGCCAAGTCTAGACACAGTTTTAAATTCAATCCTGCTCCATTCCGCTGTGTGAATTTAGGCATAAAGTCGAGCATTGATTTTTTTTAAGAAAGTAAGAAGTCTTTCCTACATTTATTAACATAAATGGATAAAATAAAGTGTTGTTATGCAGCACAGCAGGCACTACCATTTTTAGAAGGAACTTTTGTGAGATTTTCATCTTAATCAAGAACCCGTTAAGTTGATATATGGGATGCAACATGATTCCTCTACAACAGGGGCATAAATAAACTTACACAGTGCTCCTTCCGGTCCCCCAATTTCGTCGATGGCCGACCTGGAGCATATGGCTCCTTTGGCTTTGCATACAGTGCACAAGAAGGTGCTCCTCCTCCCGGAATTTCTGGGGACGGTGCAGGCATGGCCGTGGGGCAAATGTAGGCGGCACTTTTCAGAATGATTTTCAGCGACAACGCTGTTCCGCGATGCTGCGGGTCGTCCTCGTCGACGGGTCGTACATTGTTGAAAATAAAGCGTGCCAGCTCATGAGAGGCGTCGATGGAGAACTCGCTAGGACGGCTGTTGTTTTGGGCATTAAGAGCAACAAGTTCTGCTAGCCTGGAAAAGAACGATTCACTATAAATTATGCAAGCTACTGTACACTCAAAATTCAATTTACGTTATCGATACAAAGGAAAACACCTATTTGTGCCTAGAAGAAAATATTCAATTAAATGACAGGAGATTCTAAAAAATCCTTTTCTAAGAGACCCGTGAGTCTTAGTACTTTATGTCTTTAAATTTTTCTACTCTACTCAAAATCACAAGATTTTCTTCAATATATATATAGTTTAGTTTAATTGTCATTGCTATATAGATTTAAATACATAAAATTAGATGACAGTAGCTTCTAAAACTCAAAATGGTGTTCGCTAAAACAATCCTTTTCTAAGAGTCCAGTGATTCTTAGCTCTGAAAGCCTTGAAAAGGTTCCAAAATGACTTTTAAATATTTGATGTCTTAACATTTTGCTACCATTATTGTGATTAAAGTGTTACAAAATAAATGCAATTTATATATATGTATAAAAAATATAAAGCAAAACTCAGAATCAGATTATTTTCTTGAATTAGTATATATATAAATGTCTTCATTATATAGAACTAGGTGTTTTTAAGAAGATGTTTATCAATATTCATAAGGGGAATTATACTTTCTTTAAGGAAAATCTTTATTATTTTAGTGAAAAAGCTTGGCGTTGGCATTACCTTCTGAAAAGAGAGCCTGTGAAGATCAGTCCGGCGTTGAGCATGGGGTACGGAAACCATCGCGGATCCTTGTAGTGCGAGAAGTGGTGTATAATGGTGGCCTCCGAATCGTACAGGGCGTGACCATAGAAGGCGAGCTGGAGAAACCCGTTGGATCAGTTATAGGACGTCTCCTCCACGCCAGGTGAGGCTTTAACTCACCTCAGCCTGGTTTTGACGACGAAGGTGTTTGAGGAGATCGCGCAAGGAGGCGACATGCGTGTTGTGTTGACACCAGATAATCCACTCAGTGCGCGGGCTCAGTACTTGGGATTGACTTCGCAAGTGAGGCAGTGCGTCCAGCAGGGTCCAGTAATTGAAGAGCTCATGCATTACGTGAACATTGAGTACATAATCGCCAAGGGCGACGTCTCCTGTCAGATTCAGCTGTCGATGCTGCTCCCTCACGCTGCCGGCCAGAGCGAAGCACTCGTCCTGGGCCTGGCGCGGATGGGGCGGACAAGCGATGACCAGGAGCACTTCCGAGCCCGTTTCGGCACGGCAAAGGGTTAAGATACAAAGAAGCCACAACATGATGATACTATATGGCCCAGCGTGCATTTTTAAAGAGAGTTAATCCAACGGATGCCTTCGAAATAACCCGAATTATCGAATAAATTGAAAACTTTACTATATTTCACATCGGCAATCCGAACACGACCGCCCTAATGAGCGTGCGAAAACGTACTGATGCAGCAGTGATTTAATTTTTGGCGCAAACCCGAAATGGGCGTTTAAGTGGGCGAGGGTGTTGGGCGCCGCGTTGGTAGACCAAGGCGCAGGCGCCTATTTTGGAACAGAAGTTATGAATGAACCCGCTACCCGGTGCATGCAACAGATGGAGACCTGTGGGAATAACCGCCTTATTACTCAATAACGCTTTTATACTATTGTTCATATTTTTATTTTATATTATTATTATTCTTTTTTAAATATATATGTATATGTATGTTAATGCTAAGTTAATATATAACAAATTAGGATAATCTAACTATTAATTTTACAATTTTATGTCAAATTCGAATTTGCCGCACAAAAAGTGTTGCAATTCACAAAATTTCTTTCAGCTGGCAATGCCATGCATTTCCTGGCTTCCGTTTTTGTTAAAAATTAAGAATAAGATCACTTATTCTATATTCTTATTTATTGTACGTATTTATTATGCACTTATTTTATTTAGTATTTGGTGAGGTACATATGTGTGCCATTTGATAGGAAATTGGGTAGCTCAAACTGATATATAGACAGGTAGTCTGTCAAGAATATATTTATTATTTTTATGTTCACAACTATGCCACAAAGTGTCACATTGTATAAAAAAAAAGTACATAAAATTTTACTGCATTTGGTAACTCACAAACTTTATTGCACTTCAATACTCCCTTTTAAAGGGTTTTAAAACCCTTTAAACATTGGCGGCTTCTTCACATAATTAAAGTTTTTTAAAGTCCTGGGCAAATATGATAATACCTTAAAGATCAAATAATCCTAATAATAATAATAATAAGGTAATAAAAATAATCCATAGATAGGCTTAAAATATGAATATCGAAGCCAGACAGATATTCCTAAATTTGTTGTTTTTACTATGATCACGCCAACCACAAAGGATAACTTCTGGTAGAAGGACGTACTTAGAAAACATACAAGTGTATTTTATTGCAAACCAACCTAGATATATATTCACGAAATAAAGATTTTTGGTTAAATAACTGCGTTAATTAAAGAATAAGGATAATTCCAAATATATTTATGGGTATACATGTGTAAAAGGAATACTATTAGTGCATTGGTGAAGCTAATCTTGTAGTCGTCTGCATGGTGTTGCTCCGGTTGTTTGATTTCAGCCTCAACTCGTTGACGTGCTTGAAGAGCTGGTCCTGCTTGGAAAGCAGCTCCCGGGTGCGCTGGCAGCCATGCTGGGGAGCGCACAAACCCGGGTTCCAGCGACAATAAAGACCCTTCCACAGGCGCACAACCCGCACACTGGCGATAGGGCGCAGCACTAGTTCTGCCCCATGCGTGAAGGAGGGGAACAGGGGATTTAAATACTGATCCAGCGATGAGTTAATGTGTGTCCACAAGGATGTGGTCTTGTGCTTCAGATCTAAAATAGAAATTTCATCAATATATTGTAATGAAAGGCAAAATATATATATATAATCGTACCTTCGGTAACCCGCTCGGCCTCGGTGTTGCAGAGGAATGTGCCAAAACGACAGGAGTACAGGTGATCCACAATGGTTATGAGAAAATGCTCATTGAACTCAAACGCGTTGTTGAACTGCTGGCTGACCTGCCAGACGCTGTCGATAAACTGCAGGAACACCGGTGATCGGTCGGCATCCGAGTGTTTATTGTCACCGTGACCGACACGTTGCTGGAATTTGTGTCCGAAGGAGAGCCACTCTTTCTCGATGAGCACCTCAAAACCACGGACAGTGCGGTAGTGGGGATCCAGCAATAACATTGACAGGGCCGTCAGTTGAGCGGTGCGATCCCACCCGTCCGAGCAGTGGACCACAACGGACGTGCTCATGGTCTCTACCTTGTCCACGATCCTGACGGCGCCAGCCAGGATGCACCTAATATGCTTTAGCCACAGTGTATTGTCGATAGCAGTCTGCCACTTGGAGTCGTCGGTTGTGGGGAAGCAGGCCTCCTTGACCTTGCGCAGGCTCTCCCGCATCACGTGAATGTTGTGGATGTCGAGGAAATTGATTTCCACGTTCTTGTACGCGTCCTCCGACTCATAGCCGCCGCCCTTCGCCTTGTTGGCAATAGCATTGGCGCTCGGCCGCGCATCCATGATCGTCAGCTTATCCGACTGTGCGTTGGCCTCCATTATGTAGCTCAGGTAGGTCTCATCATCCGCGTTGCGTTTGCCGCTCACACCCACCAAGGGCTGGGAACACCGAGTGATAGTAGCCTGCGTTCGGGGATTCATCCAGGACAGGACCGGGAGGCGACAACGGGACCGGAACTGCGCCACTCGACGCAGAAAGTCATCGGATGCAGCTTTGGGCACAGCCCAAACGGCCGGATAACTGTCGCAAATAGTGTAGGATTCGTTCAGCTTGGTGGCCCGCCACATATCGTTTGGAACGCCAAGGCGCCGTAGTTCCGCCAGCGGCTCGTAGACGGCCCAACCGTCCCAGCCACTACTGCCGCCATTCACTGCACTAGCCGCTGCCGCATGGGCAAAGGCGAAGAGACGCCCGCTGTATGACAGCGGAAACGCGTTCGTCTGCAACTTCTCGAACACCGTCCGGCGAGAGTGGTTCTGCTGTTTATGGGCAAAACGCAGGTTGCGCATGTCCTTGCAGAAGATTTCGATGCCATATGAGTTCTCTCCGCGCGACGTGGCACCACCGATTTTCTCGACTCGCGCTATTACGCCCAGGGGCACGTCTACTACCACGGGAGGCTCCTGATCCCGCAGCGGCAGCGAACGGAAATACAGGCGGTAGTTGGTGATGGTTAAGGCACCGAAAACAGGACCGCGGTAAGGACACACATAGGTTACGTCGTTCTTTTGGTCCTGGTCCTCCTCGCCGTCCAGATAGGCGAAGGGCGTGTCCCTTAGAACTCCGTTCTGTCCGTGCTTCGAGCCCAGCGAACTGGACTTGGAACTGCTGTCAAGTGAGTTGTTGCTGGCCGTCTTCGAGACCAACTTGTCGGCCAGGCTCGCGGAGGACTCCATTGTTTGATTTAGATCAAGGGTTGTGTGTGGGTTGTAAAGTTTCGCTTGTGTGTCTGTCTACAAAGTAAATGCAATTCACCAAAAACATGCAACGGCGCTGCCAACTCAGGTGCGCAAAGTGTACCTTCAGTCGCCCAACCAAATTAGGTACATTTTGTTTGATTACACTCAATAAGCAATTTGCTTAAAGAACCACTACATCAATGGTTGATTCGTAAAATGAAATCATTTTTATAATGATCAGCTAAGAACTTAGCTTATTGGCAAATATTTATTCTCCACCTTAACACTTTCAACACTAATTTGTCATACCTTAAAGTAGGTTCACACTTGCTTAAAGCTGAATATAATAGAGGATTTTTTTGTCACAGATTTTTATTAATATACTCCATAAGATTGAATTTCCTTTATCATTTAATATATAAGCTCACAGAAAAATGTGTCTTTTAACAACTCCATACAAACGTCTTTGTACCTTTACTTTCACACGAGTTGGCAGGACAAATTGCAACAGCTGATCGGCCTACTGGCACATGTTTACACGGCGGCCTCTTGTTATTATTTAACATTTTTGTAAATAAACTAAAGACTGCAAATGTATCTGAATTATGCGCCTCGAGCGCAATGGAAGTTCCTCCAATACCTTATGCAAATCAAACAGCTCCAGTTGCTGAGGAGGCAAGTACACATTGGAGCCAAGCCACCTCTGCCGGCAGTAGCGTCGTTTTTGCCGGCAAATGGACTTCACCTGGCTGCGACGAATGGGCGGCAACAAAAAAGCTTCAGCGGAACAACTACCATTAATAAGGACATTCTGCTGTCGCGTTTAGAGGAGACGAAAACCGGAGACGAACTTGTGGATCTAATGATGGAAAATAGTGGAAAAGAAGGGATGGAAAGGTCGCATTTGGTGGAGTGCATCTCACTGCTCTGGCAGCACTACCAGGGGCTGGATCAGCCAGGAAGGGATGCCCTTACAAAGCGCGTGCTTAAGGAAGTCCTGCCTTACCTCAGTTCCCACCATATAGACCAGCTGGAAACCAACGACTTGAGCCGCTGCTACCTCTACCTGCGTAAAATGCGCTTAGCAAATCACGAGCCAGCCGTCGAGGCGGTTTTAATGCAAGTTCTCCGTCTAATAGACAGTGCAGTGGATGACAATGAGATGATTCCCCTAACCGCCCTGTCTCGCCTGTCGGTGGGCATCAACTTGGAACGCGATTTCTTTACGCCCCTTGTGTGCCGGAACTTTGTGCCGCAGCTGGAGAAACACATAAGCCTGTGCCACAGCGAAGAGCAGGTCCGCCTCCTGTCCACCTGCCTCTTTCAACTGCACATGCTCATCGACGAGCAGCTTCTTCAAGACTTTAAGAATCGAGTGACTGAAATGCTGCACAGCGGTGACCTCGGCAGTGAAACCCCGAAGGCGTTGCTGAAGGTGATCCATATGCTGAATATTCCGGTGTGGTCACAGGATCACACTCAGTTAATAAGAGAGATCATGGTGGCCTTGAGCCCATGCATTCACCAATTGGAGTCCGGAGACTTGAAGAGTGTATGCCGTGCATTTCTGCACCACCAGGAGCCTGCTAGTCTGATGCAGGCGCTCAAGGAAGCCACAGAAAAGTTGCTTCGGGATGAAAGAACTGCGGATGCCTTGTCTTGCGCCGTCCACTTTGCCACGCCCCTGCAAAGGGACGAGTACATGGACATTTTTCGCGAACTTATCCACTGCGAAGAGTCCTGGCTCCTACCGAATGCTAGCGGGCACTTTTTCAGAGTACTGCGCGCCTTGAAAATCTCCGACCTGCGACTATGCAACACTTACTGGTCGGGCGTCGTGCGAGAGCTAGACTCCAGCCCGGAAGAGCAAACCCACTTGCGCTTCTTAAAGCACTGTCAGCGCTACATGAACTTCAACAACAACCTGGGAGGAACTTACCGGCACTTTACCGTCGAGCGCAAGCTGAGTCGCATGTGCATGAGCGCCATTGAGGGAGACATAGCGGGCAGACTACCTACCAAGTTCGCGCGCATGGCAGCGTTTGTGTTGGCCTACGGACAGACACCATTTGCGTTTAAAAAATTTCCCAACGTTATACTCAGCAAAATGCTGTCGATGGCTCCGCAGCTGGACATTCAGGATTGTTTTCTGCTCAGCCGAGGCATGCAAATCGCCAGCGAACTTAGGTTTCGCCAGCATCTGCCCTCACTGGCGGGCATGCAGCTTTCTACCATGGATAGCATTCTCATTGGATGTGCGGAGAGGCAGTTAGCTGGCGCCGACAATAATCCGTTGAGTCCTAGTGAACTAAGCATGATTGTACGAACACTCAGTCATCGCAAAAGTAAGTTAACAATTGTTTTGACAAAATAATCCAAGTAACACCTGGTTTCTCATCCACAGCTCTGAAGAACACCTTGGTTTACAACCAGGCTCTGGTATTCTATAAATCACTTCATTGCAAAGACCTTAATTCTCGAGTGGTTCGAGACATGGCATACAATTTCAACGCTTCGAATTTCTATGTGCCCGAGTTGTTGGAGTCAATGTTCGACTACATTTCTGAACAACATGATCACATCACCGGAGACACCGTTGAGAAGGTTCTAACCTGTTCCTATAACCTAGGGTATACGCCTGCTTCTCCTGATGCCTTGAATCATGCAGCTGAAGTATTACTCAGGTGGGTGTCACGGAATTTGTTATATAATTACAATCAATTTAAAGGAAGAAGAAAATGTATACAAATGAATCATTTTAACCCCCAATTTCAGAGACTTTGACCAAATGAGTGGACTATCGCTAGTCCAAGCTTGTCTAGCGCTATGCTTTTACAAGTCAATACCGGAAAAGTTAATCAATCAGGTATTCTGCGTAAAGTTTATTCAGCGGATTGAAGATGAAATACAGGTCTGCTACTCTAAGGCCACCTATCCGGAAAGGGTCCTCAACCTGGTCATGCAACTAAATCGGACAGTTTGTCTGGATTTGCCCGAGGCAAATGTTCCGTGGTTTCAGCAGAACTACATCGAAGCCCAGATGAATAAAAGTAAATATCATTATCAGAGGTTCCACTGGAATCGCTAGGGACTTGAAATCAATTTAAATTATGTCCAAAGACTCAATACTTTTTAATGAATTTAAAACCCATCACTGCATAATTTGAGATATATTTTTAACTAATTTAGCATTT
Organism: Drosophila pectinifera; assembly: GCA_008042775.1. Taxonomy (NCBI): domain Eukaryota; kingdom Metazoa; phylum Arthropoda; class Insecta; order Diptera; family Drosophilidae; genus Drosophila; species Drosophila pectinifera. Next base: position 1,290 of record VNKC01005284.1, on the reverse strand, counting down.
ATTGGGTTCATTCTTTTTGCTAATATTACTTAAACATTGCAGAATCCGTCCGGCCCAGTATCTTCACTGCAGATGTTAAACAGCTGCTGCAAACCCTGCTAAAGAATGATAATCACTTTCGGTGCAATCATACGACGCCATATGGCTACCAAATTGATTTTGTGATTCATTTCGATCGTGACAGAAAGCCAATTCCAGCACCTCCCGTTGAGGTCACCATGCTAGATCGTATAACCAAGTAAGCAATTATGGATAAAGTCGTTTATTTTTGAACTAAACTAACACAGAACTGCTTTCCGAATTGAATTTAAGGCTGTTTTGACTTTGTTATTAATATTTTTAACGTTAAGTTGTCCTTAAAATTAGGACATAAAAAACCCCATTAAGGACCTTCATATTTTGGTCAAAAATGGAATGTCAGCCAAAATCCGTATATGGTCCGATTAACCGTTAAAAGCATAATTACTTAACATTAAAATATGGGAAACAAAAATGTTGGCCATTTTTTTCAAAACCCCTTAGGGTTACATCATTAAAATTGTTAAAAATTGGCAAAAAATAAATTTTTAAACTCAATATGCAGTCTTATTAATTACTTAACAACTAACATAGAGCTGCTTTCCGAATTATGACATAAAAAACCCCATTTAATGACCTAAAAATGCATAAACATAATGTCTTCCTAAAAGCATATTTTGGCCAAAAATGGAATGTCAGCCAAATGCCGTATATGGTCCGATTCACAGTTAAAAACTTAATTATTTACAATTAAAATATGGAAACAAAAAATTTTGGCCAATTTTTCAAAATTTGATAAGGGGTTACATCATTAAAATTGTAAAAAAATGGCAAAAATTTTATTTTTAAACTAAATATGCAGATTTATTATTTACATAATAACCAGCACAGAACTGCTTTCCGAACTGAATTTAAGGCTGTTTTGGCTGAACTATGAATATTTTTAGCTTTGAGTTGTCCTAAAAATTAGGACATAAAAACCGCATTTAAAGACCCAAATATACATAACTTCGTAACCGCATAGTTTCGCCAAAAATGGAGTGTTCGCCAAATGCCCTATATCGCCCGATTCGCCGTTAAAATCTTAATTATTTACAATTAAAATATGCAGATTTATTATTTACATAATAACCAGCACAGAACTGCTTTCCGAACTGAATTTAAGGCTGTTTTGGCTGAACTATGAATATTTTTAGCTTTGAGTTGTCCTAAAAATTAGGACATAAAAACCGCATTTAAAGACCCAAATATACATAACTTCGTAGCCGCATA